>DWHO01002609.1:0-13071 GCA_018247575.1 Eurytides lysithous rurik
GGTAATCGCTTACCATCAGGTGAACCGCTTGCTCGTTTGTCAGCCTACTACATAAAAAAAAAACCGCTGCCCGTGGACATTTGCAACGTCGAACGTTTTTCAAATGCGTTGCCCGCCTTTAAGGTAAGGATTTTTGGAAGGGAAAGAGCAGGAGGAGGAAAGGGGAAGGGAAAGGAAAATGGGGGGGAGGGGGGCGAGAAAAGGTTCAGGCAAGCTTCTTGTCTCTGCGCTGTGTCCGTAACTCAGATATATTAAGTGGTATATCTCAGTGCTTAATTATTAATCTGGTAACATCGTGCCAAGTAGAAGACGATGCTTCTACATTATGGCTTGGCCGTAGAACGATTCGCAAGGGTATTCCCCCGGCGGACGTTACAGGAGTCACATTACAGCATAAACTTAAAATGATAATGATTTATCCACAGTTTAATATACAAAATGATGACAAAGAAAAGGACAACAAAACGCACTCGCCAGAAGTCACCGATTTTTATTACTCGGTGTTTTATTGAATTAAATGATGGAATAGTAAGCTTGATTTGGAGCTATTACGTGGAGTGAATTTTTAAATTATCGTTAGTGCTGACTCCCGTCGGTTCGTCCGGAAACAAACACTCTAAAGCCTTTGACGTACGAATTCATGCATACAATACTATGGAACGGTGACATTAATAATAGGTTTTTTTCTTTAGGAATGCTTATTAGTCTTTTGTGTTTACACGAATGTTACCGCAAATATGTTTCATTTAGTAATATTTCTGTTTTGTTTATAAAAGTTTTCATTTTTTTCTTCGAAGTGCTCATGCTATCGACGCATCTTTGCCGTAGTGGTAATTTCTACGTTTATAATATTAATGACAAATAATAAATGTCGGAGTCAAAAATATTATTATTCAATAAATAATAGATTCATTATTCATTCAGAAAATACTCCTTTAGTCGATTGCGACCACTAGACAATCGCTACTTTGAATTTAATATATTCATATATCGTCGTCGTATCAAACATGTGTCCTTGGAAAGTTGAGACGCCTCTAAAACGTCACCCACATCGTATTTTTCTATCGACCACTTAGCACTCGCAGTGTAGCGTTTGATACTCCCAAAACAGAATACATCAAGACCCTCGCTCGGTCGCAATAAACGCGTCGTTGCTAGTATGGCTAGTGGTATGGAAATAGATTCCCGCTTCCCGGTTCGTGTTGACGGTTCCAACAATACTGATTCAAAACGGGACGTGTCCGTTTGGGAACAGTTCTAAGGAAAAATAAAATCCTTTTATTGTTATATTATATAAATTGCGTTAAGTAGTGGCAATTTATTAATGTAAATCGGCTTTTTTTTACAAATAGTGTTCATACACTAATGACACTCTCATGAGTGTCATTAAAATTTAAATAATAATGGCAGTATCCAAAGTGTAACTATATTTTAGGGTATGATACAAACGATGTTTTGGCTGGAAATCGTTTATGGCTGATTTTTATATGAAAATATTAATTGCACACAAATGCCTCGCTGTAAAACTACTATAATACTAATGGACATACTATCAACTAACATTTAGATAATGTAGTTACTAATAAAGTTTGAAATGTGGCTTTTAAACTACTAAATTCCGGGATTTTGAGTGAAAGAAGCAATTATGCAACGGTATATATATGATTTATTGTCATTCGTTTAGCCGTTTTCATGTTCTTAAGTGATAAATATACTACCCCCAGAAAGATCTCTATATTTTAATGTTGTCGTATAGATATAGCCTTATAATTATAAATATAATTTTATTGAAACTGATACATAATAGTACTATTTTTTTTTATTACATTGTTGAAGTCAGTAAATTAAACCAAGTCGATTGGTGTATGTCTGGTGAATAATTTTGGTTTTGCTGGTTACTACGTTTTTGCTTTCCAGCGTCCATACATATATATAAATCTAAGCGAACCTAAAGCCCTTATCGATTTACACGTGTCGACATGGAGGTCTACTAGCACTATACAGCGGGATTTAACGAGCTATACTCAGTGGGTTCTACCCTACCCTTTTGCGCGCAAACTACGTTTATCAAAACAAGGACCATCCCTTCAAACTATATAATAACTACATAAATAAGTTGAGTAATTCATTGAACGGTGCGACAAAATCTTATATCGCACCGTTCAATGAATTACTCAACTCTCTCGCAAGGATGTCAACAATTTGTTAACGCTTGTACGTACCCGTAAAGTGTCCTTTCGCATTTATCTTTCAAACTACTCGCTTCCGGTCACATCGCCTTTGTGGCGACGGACCCTTGCCATTACTGCCATCCGAATTTCGGCTCTATATGGCCAATTTTATTATTACCAAAGGTCCTTGTTACAATTACCTTATGCCCGTCGCTTCCACACAGAATTTTATTACTAACGGCACTTCTTTTTTTCCGTGCATTCATTGTATATTGATCCAATACCTACACAATGAATGCACCCTCCAATGGCTTGGTACTTTACAAGTAATTCGAAATTGTATCAGATTTTTTCACACGCACTCTTTAGTATACTATGAATATTCTTATTTGTTTAGATTTTTTTTTTAATTTATATACTACTATTCATCCTATAGATAACTTATTAGGCTTTGCTTCATTGAAATTTGACTTCAGATTATTAGTTCCGTTTTTTTTTTTCAATTGTATCGTGATAAAGTTCCAATAACATTTTTCGTCCCACTAACTTCCGTTACATTGTAAAAGAACAACAAACACAATTTTAGATTTAGAATATTAGTAAGCATTTCCCTATGTATGTCTTACCAACAAAATGCTTTTCTTAAACGACTCGACGTATTTGGATGAAATCTTTTAGCGTACTAATGGTTAAGGTAGGTGACATTGCTGCCGAGTTTCAAGATATGTAGTTCATACAAATATAGGCCTTGGGTGGAAGAAGGCTTGCCTTCCGACGCCGTAGCTAATAGCTCAGGAACTGCGTCATGAGTTATCTTGCTAACCTAAAAACCTTGAATCCAAAAAGACCATGAAGAACGCGCCGAGTGCATTTGTCCTTGAAATAAATACTTAAAAAAACAGTTTCTGCTGTCTCCGATCGAATGAAATAGCTTCCTGTTTTCGATTCATACAAGTTAATTCTTTCATATTCGATAACCGATTTCAATTTGCCCGTGTTTGTATTTCCGTCTACGTGACTGATGGCAAGATTTAATATGCTTTTAGTTATTTTAATATCGTTCGTTTGTTGCGAAGCATATATGAAAGTAAATAACGCAATCAACTTCTTCTTAATACATGTTCTCCCGTTAAGTTGCAAGTATTTTATGAATTTTTACGCGCTTGAATCTCGTTTGTTTAGAAATAACGACTCGAATATTTTATAAACCTTTAGAGTACTTTAAGTAATGAATGGTTAAAACCTTCGATAAGCATTATTAATAATTAAGACCTAGATTTTGTTGTAATATTAAACATTAGACCCTAATGTTTAATATTACAACCATGTATAAGGTGGGCATACCTAATCCATCGGCAATTTCTTCCACTTTACAAAATAAAACAGAAACTAAAAATATAACGAAAATAATAAATAATTATCACACTAAGTCATTTGGAGGGTTAAGGGTGCGTTTCCAAGGAAGCGCTTAGGAGCGCAACCCAAATCGACCAATCACATCGGCTCTAATCCCCATCTGGAATGCTCTGCTGTGACGAACAATTGCGATTGGTCGATTTCTGCACATCGTTACGTTTAATGGGAATGCACCTTAAAGCAGACCCACGGATCGGTTCCCGTCGACAGCCGCTCGAAATATTTAAACAGTGTGATGTTCCGCAGCCGATGTTATTTGTTTACGGACGGATTCGGCGCCAAAGATGGCTTGGGGGGTTAGCACGCACTCGTTAATTGTACCTCGACGCGTGTGAATGTTTGTCCGTCCGTATTTCCTATTGGTGCACGCTGAAGCAAACCCACCTGTTGTTAAAGTTCGATTTTAAAAACTTGCCAAACGATTGTCGAAGAGAAGTAATGTTTTAATGCTTATTTTACTATATTATTTACTATTATATTTTTATATTTATATGCAAGTTCTTTTTAATTCTTTTAACCACGACTACAAGGTTTTTATTATATACTACGTTGTGCGAGTCGAAACTGAAGTGAAATAGAAAAGGTTAATATTTAGGTAACAGATGCCTAGATGTTTTTATATAGCCCATAAATAAACCTAATAAAACTGGCATTTTCCAAACACATCAACACTGCACTCTTCGATTTTAGGAAAATGTGTAATCTCGGTCCGTTTGGCGCAGTTGCTAAGCTATTGGTTATGGCTTATAAGCTATCGGAGGTCGTGGGTTAGTTTCTCACCCAGGACAAATATTTGTACGACTACTTTTGATTGTTTCGAATCTAGACGTTTGTCCCTGTGAAACATATATGGAAAAACGACCTGATAACACAAAATATCTATCTATCTCACAACTTTTTTAAACAATAAATAAAAAAAAACTTCAAAATGGTTGTAAGGTTGGTTGCAATTTACTAATCAATCGTCCGCGGGATGACTTCAAGATAGATTTAAGGTATATTGTCTTCTTATTGTAAACAGTAGAAGTTATGGCATTTTTTTTACTGGAACGACCGGTTTATAATTAAAAATGGAGACAATAACGTTTAACCTTTACACTTCAGCGTTGTTTGCCATCCGAATAATGTGATGTATCTCTAAAAGCGATTCATATGTAAATAAGGACAGAACTACCGAAGATGTCTGTCAATTAACAAGATTTGACTCAAAAAATATCATCTTGTTTTAATGTGATTCGTAGATGTAGTCACAATAAAAATTGTCGCAGCCAACATTTGACGACTTGGTTTTTTTACGGAGTAGGATGACAAACGAGAAAGCGGCTCACCTGATGGTAAGCGGTCGCCGCCGCCCATGGACATTTGCAACAGAACTTGCAAATGCGTTGCCAACCCTGTAAGGGAGGTATTTTTGAAAGAGGGAGGGAGGAGGAGTGAGAGGGAGGGATGATGTTAGAGGTGACAGAGGAGGAGAGGGGGAAGTGGGTGGAGGGGGATAGGCCACCGGCCACCTCACTCACCAGACGAAGTGCGGAACCAAAAGCACTTCCACTTATTCGGTTCGAGCTAGCACATTCAGCAGCGGGAACAGCTGCGTGACTCTACCACATTGAATTGGTATGCTTTAGAGGAGATTAAATGAGACTTTACGAGTTTTTGTCATGGCACCTAATGACAGACTCTACCATCAGTAATTATTTTACCGTTACGCGCGCGCTCACCGTACGGACGTAAAACGAGTAAAACACTGCGTACTAAAATATTAACTACCTGTTGTATTGTATTATCTGAGTAAAAATGGTTCAGTGTAAGAAGTGTAAACTCTTTCTCTCTGTAAACAGAGATGATATAGTGAAATGCAAGGGTATGTGTGAGGGGGTTTTCCATAAAAAGTGTGTGCAAAGTCAAAAGCAATTCTTTCCGACGGAAAACTGCGAGGACTGTCAGAAAACCAAAGTCAGCCAAACACAAGAAACAAAACTAACAATAAATCCCAATGAAACGTCGGGCGAAAAAGTTTTAGCCGAAATAAACAAAAAATTAGAAGTTTTGTACAGCATGGAGAAAAAAATTGAGGATCTCACCACTAATGTCGAATTTTATGCCGAAATGTACCAAACATTAATATCTTTTAAAGAGGAATCTCAAAAAAAAATCAAGTATTTAGAGCATAAAAATGTTTATCTGGAGAAGTATAGTAAAGCCTTAGAAGAAAGAGTGCAGGAGCTGGAGGTACGAGAAAAAGAAAAAAACATTCAAATTCACGGACTAGAGATGAAAAGGGAGGAGAACACGAAAGTGGTGATACAGAACCTAGCTCAAAAGCTAACTTTAAATCCAGATGATATTGAAAGTGCACAGAGGGTAGGACAGGAAAAAACAGGCGATTCAAAACCTAAAACAATATTGGTTACACTACGGTCTGTGAAGGCAAGAAACGAGTGGTTAAAAGCAAAAAAAGAAAAAAAGGTAACCAATAATATAGTTTACAACAACGGAAGCGAGAATAGAATTTTTATTAATGAAGACCTACCAAAGCATAAACGCCAGTTACTATGGTTAGTTAGAAATAAACTCAAACCAAAAGGTTTTCAGTATATCTGGATTCAAAACGGTAATATTTTGGTCAAGAAAAATAGTAATGAAAACAAGATTTATAATATACGAACAGAAGAAGAATTAAGTAAGCTTGAATAGTTAACACGTGCAATTGACACTTCGAGTACACACTAGGTGATTTAAAATATCGACATTCGATTGCACAGATTTTTTATTAAGTGATATAACAAGTAATGTAAAATACAAGCGATATCATAATATAACTACATTAAGTAACGATCTATCCCAAAAAGAAGAACATATACACATTTTTTCTTTGAATATAAGATCTCTTCGGAAATATTTTAATGAGCTACTTGTATTGTTGGAAGAAAATAAATATAAGATAGATATTATAATTCTAAGTGAAATAAATATAAGGAAAGAAGAATTACCAATTTATCAAATACCTGGATATAAGACATATATAAGAACAAGGGAAATCACCAGAGGAGGAGGAATATTAATGTATGTAAAAGTTGGGTATTGTTATGATGCTCAAAAAGTAAACAATGAAGCAGTGGAAATGTTACATGGGCAACTCAGAATAGGCCAAAAAATATTACATATAATTTCCATATACAGACCACCTAATAAAAATAAAATATTATTTATTGAGCAATTGGCGACCACATTAAAATCTATCCCAGCAAGTGACAACGTTATCGTCATTGGTGATACAAATATTAACATATATGACGGGGTGGAAAATTCAACATCGAAGAATTACAAAAACACACTGTGTGCTTGCGGCCTGCAATGCGTAATACCGAGCGCAGAGATAACGAGGGAAGCTATTGTGAACGGACGACTCGATGCGTCATGTTTGGATCACGTGTGGGTGCGAGCAGGACACAATGTCTACGGGACTTCATATGTGCTTGAGACGCACATTTCCGACCATCATGCTGTTGGTATAGTGATAGATTTGTATTCAAATGACAAAACAAGTGTACAGGTAAAAAATGTAAATAATGTAAGTAAAGTTATTGATGAAAAAATAGTTAAGCGACATCTCGATGCGTATAACTGGGCGGAATTACAAATAATAAAATGCCCGATAGTATTGTACCAGACTTTATGCACGGTGTTTAGTCGTATTTATAAAGAAAGTACGATAGCCGTAGCTAGACATAACAAAAGAAAAAGGCAACCATGGATAGACTTATATTTATATAAATTGTTGGAACGTAGGGATTACTTATTTAAAGTGTGGAAGTCGGATAGAAAAAATATGAATAAGCGATTGGAGTATACAAAATTTAGAAATAAGGTAAATAAATTACTACAGAATGCAAAAAATAAATATAGACGTTCAGAAATTAAAAAGTGTAATGGAGATATTAGAAAAATATGGATGAACATCAACGAATGGTTGGGTCGAAATAAAAATAGCCTAGATGACGTTGTGCTAAGACATTTAGGGAAAACAGAAAAAATCTGCGAAATTTCTACAAATTTTTCGAAAACATTTACGGAAGAAATAAAAGAAATTAAACATATGTGTAATGTTAAATTTTTAAACAGAAAGGAGTATGTGAAACCGACTCAGGTGAGTTTTAGATATACTAAAGTGAATCCATTAGCAATAGAAAAAGTTATAAACAGCTTATCGAATGAAAAGGCTCCAGGCTTAGATGGAATAAGAGTAAAGGACATAAAATATTTACGAAAACCACTTAGTCCTATTATAGCTAACTTTGTGAATATGTGCATAACTAATAGTGTATATCCTGAACATTTAAAGAATGCAATTATACGCCCTGTCTATAAGTCTGGTAGTCACTTAGAATATGCTAATTACAGACCGATAGCCATACTCTCAGTCATAAATAAAATAGTTGAAAAAATTATTGTTAGTCAAATAAGTAAGTTTTTAGAATACCATAATGTTTTATCAGATTCCCAACATGGTTTTCGGAAGGGGCGAAGCACTATTTCGGCTCTAAGTAGGTTTTCAGAAGATGTGAATGAATTCCTAGAGTCTGGGAAACAGGTCATAGCACTTTTTATTGATTATAAAAAAGCATTTGACACATTGGATCACAAAATATTACTACAGGCGATGGACGAATGTGGAATACGCGGTCCAACGAATGAATGGTTTAAGAGCTACTTAACAAATAGGAGGATCCGCACAATAATCGCTGGTGTAGCCGGGGAAGAAGCGCATGTGAACTTTGGAGTCCCAACTGGGTCTGTTTATGGTCCCGTAGGATACGTGATGCATGTGAATAGTGTGTCTAATGTTGTCAATAAATGTCGGGTGTATATGTATGCAGATGACATGTGCCTACTTTACGCATCAAAAGATATTATGGAGGCACATAGGTCAGTACAAGAAGACTTTGAAGGTATCACCAAGTGGGCACACGATAACGGGATAATTTTAAACTTCTCAAAAACGAAAAGCATGCATATACATTCGCCGTACAACCAACGAGCTAAAAATACCCCTAAAAAGTACATTGGTATTATAGGACACACATATGAATGTTTACACCGTAATAAACTTGGATGTGAATGTGAAATGGTACAGTACGTTAATACATTTAAATATTTAGGACTAACAGTCGATACTCACTTTAACTGGAAAATTCATGTCAACAACATATGTAATAAGCTGAGATCTGTGTTGGGTAAGTTTTATCAACTGCACAAAGTGCTGAATAAACGCACGCTACGGAGTGTGTATTACGCACTAGCAGACTCCCTTATAAGCTATGGATTTATTGTATATGGGCGCACATTCATGACATATATTAAAGATATTAAAAATTTACAAATACGATTAATGAAGTTCCTAGTTAGTAAAAAAACCAAAGAAAAATGTAATAAAGATTACGAACAATTATTTCATATATGCAAAGTATTACCCGTAGATAAAAAAATTGAGTACCTAATTGGTTTGGAATACTATTACAGTGAAGATAACAAAATACTCTTAAAAAATAAATATCAAACTAAAAGAAATCGAGAGAACAAACTAATACAACCTAAGGCAAAAAACTATTATGGAGAAAGGATGTCAAAGTATATAGTTCCTAAAGTATTTAACAAAATAGACTTACTCCGGCAGAACCCTAAAATAAGTATAGGTGGGTTAAAGAAAAAACTGAGGATTTTGCTATCAGGTAGCCAGAATAAATAGTGTGTATGTGAATGTATAGTTGTGTGATTATATGTATATTTTTGTAATTTTATTATTAGTATTTATTAAGGTAGTTAATATAGTTTAAAAAAAAAGAGCGCATCTCGCCATCAAACGTCAAAGTTTGGCGAGTATTTATGTTTTGTATTTAACTGTCAACTTTGGAAATTAATAAATTGAAAAAAAAAGGTTAGTGCTTTAGATTTATCATGTTAGATTACAGTCTATCTCTATGCTTAGTGACAACGCAACAATTCCTTTCGAACTGGTGATTTGTAATGCTCTCACGTTTATTCACGTATATTACATACAGTTTCCACCCTAAGCGAAGTCTGCAAGAACCTTATAATTTTTTAGATATCTCAAAAACATCTGAACCGAC
Source organism: Eurytides lysithous rurik (assembly GCA_018247575.1). Taxonomy (NCBI): domain Eukaryota; kingdom Metazoa; phylum Arthropoda; class Insecta; order Lepidoptera; family Papilionidae; genus Eurytides; species Eurytides lysithous. Next base: position 9,719 of record DWHO01002609.1, read on the forward strand.
AGCAATAAAACATATTTTTAATTTAAGCAGAGACACGTGAATATAAGTTTTATTTAGTGATGTTTAATTAAGAACAATTTGTTGCCTAAAGCGTGTTGTTGCAATTTGTTATTCAGGAGTTTCTGGTAGATCAAAATACGTGGAACTTAATTGATTGACTCATATTTGGGATAGCTATTACACTGTATTAAGGCTTAACATACTGTAACGGTGTTTTGAAAGAGCAACTGTTGAGTTTCTCGCCGGCTCTTCTCAACAGAACTGCATTCGGAGCTGGTAGCAACTTTCTCAAGAACAAAATGTAAAAATCCAGATTCAAAAGTGCTTGTAAAGGCCTATTTGAATAAATATATTTTGATTTGAAGAGTCGGACGGCAAGCTTCAAACCTATGCTTAATAATAAGCTGTTTTGGATAAAAGATTAAGAACGGACGACAATACTTGTATAATATATATTTTGAAAGCACAAATTGTTGGTAGCAACCCTAGAGATGTGTAATTCTATAAGCAGTATTGGCGATTTATAATTGATCCACATACATCGCCATTTAGATATTTACAATTTTATTTAAGTATAGATTGGTGTAAATGAAAACGCTCACGTCAAAATATACCTATGGATTTGCACAGACGAAACATTTACAAAAAAAAATGTTTTAGATTTAAACATTTTTTTTTGTAAACGTTCCGTTTGTTTTGTGACGCATTTTCATGCGCGATTTTTATCACATATGATATGTCAAATATGTTTCTTAGACATGTTTCGTTTGCCGAGTGTTTTGAAATTCTCTCGTGTTGAATGTTTTTGGTGCGAAACACAGTAAAAACGTCAAAACGTCTTTATCTATATCTTCTATCTATATTCTTTTTTTTTTCTTTTCTTTCCCGTTCTCTTTCGTTCCATAGGATTAATTGGAATTTTTCCACATTTGTACTCGTACTTTCTACTTGTTTAAATAATTAAAATAGAATTAATATAGAATAGAATCATAGAAAAGAATGCCTTTTGAATTCTCCTAGTTTTTCATTCAACTTATTTGAAATTAGAATGGGACAGTTCTTGTTTTCTTCTTTTCCATGAGTCTCTTCTTGTAAATAAAAATGAAAATGAAAGATTTTCTCTATCTATATTTGTCTATGTATTTTGCTTCTATGTCGACAAAAAAACGTTTTTTGCAGTTGAAATTAAGTCATGAATTATTTGAAAAGTAAATTTAAACAACTATTGACTTACGTTGGTTGAAGCTAGTATTGGATTTTTTTTCCTAAATTGTTTCATAGCAAAATTAAAAAAATTCTCTAACCAGCAAAGATGTAAAAAGCAATCAAATATCCTATGTGGTGTCTTCAAAAAGTATAGACGGTATATAATTTTGTATCTGAAATATATTTAGACAAAGATTGAATTAATTCACAATAAATGTAAAAACATGTATACAGGCGAGTCAGATAAAAGTGTATTAGTAAAAGGCACAGAATTGTCTTACCTTTTCTGTACCATAATAAGGTCCATCGTGTCAGGCATATAGATTTCCATAAACGCAATATTATTTTGTACGTACGGTAAATATGTGTATTGTGCCTGTGGCTAACGTTCTAAGGTTTGAATATCAACAATGTTGTCTGCCTTTATTAAATAAAATAATTTTGTTTCTCTTATGGTGGCAGAGCCACGCAGCTGCTCCCGCTGCTGAATGGGCCGGTTTGAACTGGGTGAGTACCACGACCTCAAAGAAAATGGGCGTAAAGTGGAAGTGTTTTTGCTTCCGCGTTTCGTCCGGTGAGTGAGGTGGCCGGTGGCCTATCCCCCTCCCACCCCTTCCTCCCCTTCCTCCATCTCACTCCCCTCCTTACCTCTTCTTGTATCTCCTCCTCCCTTTCGCTCCTTCTACCCTTCTTCCTCTCTCTTTCAAAAATTCTTAAAGGCTGGCAACGTAGTTATAAGTATTGTAATGCTGCAAGTGTCAATGGGTGGCGGTAATTTCTTACCACTAGCTGAGCCGCTTGCTCGTTTGTCAATCTAATCCATAAAAAAAATCTGGAATTTTCCTGTCACTTATTAATTTTCATAAGTGTTTAGACTCTTGCAAAGGCGCTACGATATTCCGGTTTGGAGGGTAATGCGCCAACATAATTGCTTTATTTTATCGGTTGTTGACCAAAATGTAACATCTAAAGTTTCTGTCTGATCGTAGCATAGGTTCAGCTGCAATGTGTTGGAAGGGACAATTGTATGCCTTCAGGTATACATGACTAGCCCGTTGGTGTAGTGGTTAGTGCTCCTGAGTTAGACGGAAAAGCCAAAGGTCGCGGGTTCGATTCCCACCCGGGACAAAATATTTGTGCGATGAGCATAGGTATTTGTTCTGTGTCTAGGTGTTAATTATCTATATAAGTATATTTAAAAATACATAAGTATGTATATCAGTTGTCTTGCCATAGTACAGGCTCTGCCTAGTTTGGAATCAGATGGCAATGTGTAAGATGTCTCATGGTATTATTATCTTTCACGACACGTCGTTTAATCTCCTAAGGAAATTAAGCAAGGCTGTTAAAGAGTGTTATGATAAATGAAAGCCCAATTCCTTATTTTACAGCATCAAGATTTTGTTTTATGTCGTTTCACTTTTTCATAAAAAAATACGAAAGTAACAGACGGAGGAGATAACTCCTTCGGTAAACTCGTCCAATTAGCAGTTGGATGTAGCGAGTGGCTTACTATTGTTCGGCTTCTAAGTTGGCTGGGTCCGAAACTGGGTTAGGCGTTGAAGTCGATATTTGAATTCACTTCAGCGTGATAAAAATCCCGATCTATATTCGGATAAAGGAAAATATAACTCCTTTGTTTGTTTGTTTTCTATTCTTTGTATATATAAATGCAGATAAACTTAAAATAACTTTTTTTAAATTGTTTTCTCCGCGGATCTGTGTCGGATTTCACATTTTGTTTGGATTTTCCAATGTCGAAGTGATAGAAAAATGTCCTCTTCCGTTTGTACCGAAAAATGTACCGGTACATTATGCTTTGTGAATGTAGGACAAATTTACGAACGAGTTATTGAACTTATATTATTAGTTAACGGTTTATTATATTTTATTTTTTCTTTTTATTTATTTAAAGTTACCATATAAATGTATACAACATGTGAGTCCTGTACCGCGGTGGACCTGGGTATTGTGTTTACTATATATCAGATCCACAAGTATATTTATGTCCAGTTTTACATATATGATATTTAATATGAATTAAGATCTGTATTTGATTTATATTAATATAATAATAATGTCCTCACGACCGATTCCGGCCACGGCGGCCGATCTACAAGAGATCAGCCAAGTGCGCAGGATATATT
>DWHO01002610.1:0-13071 GCA_018247575.1 Eurytides lysithous rurik
CGGGAATTATGTGCTAATTAAGATTTATAAATTTTACTCCTTAGTAGGGCAAGCCGGGCTTTTGGTCTTGTATGGTAGTACCGCCACTGATCTTATGTGTTATAAAAATATCGTACGCCTTAAACAATGTAACAAGTTCTAAGAACTCTATTGTAATTGAAAGGACACGGCTCGTCTATTTATCATTCTGATTTCTCTTAACGTACACCCATCGTCCCAATCCCTTTGTGGGTCTGACAGTTTTTCGAACCATATCTCTAGCATTTAGACAGTAACATATCTTGCTCTAGCACCCTCATTGTTTGAACAAAGACACACAAAAACCCTTTTTGCCGTATATATCATATAAAACGGTACATTTAATACCACACATGGAACTATTTTATCGAACTTAATACGCCTATTATCTTAATACCTTACATTGCATGGCAATTTTAAAATCGACATATTGTTGCTAATATATGGTTGTAATAATAATGAGATAAGCCCATCGTTTTACATAAACTAAAATGTATTTTGTATTGCAAATACTGAATGTTTTCTTGAAATGTTTCTAGTTTGCTCACTCTACAACGCGCACATCTACGTTTAACTAATTTTTAATTTTAAAGATTTGTTTATTTTCGTATGATATTTTAGATTTTAATAACCCACGATATCAAATCATGTTATTTACACGTAACATATTTAATATATATGATATTATGACATGGAGTTTTAAGAAAGTGTACTGAATCTGCAAGCTGATAATGTCGCGTAGCTAGTTCATAGACGTAGCACTTAGCCTACGAAGGCTGCGTAATGAGATCTCGGCGGGACGCTGGGCGAGTGAAGTGCGATTAAGGTTGAAATAAATCCCACCCCCGATGCGGGAGGGGGCTGCAACTAATCAATTGGAGATTACAACGGGGGACGCTTAGCGACCAAGTAATATCGTCGCGCATTAATTATGAATTCCGTCCATATTCCACAGAATGGTATTGGATAATTTCCCGCCCGAGAATTTCATAATGGCACGTTCGTGGTCTTATTAATAAACGCAGCCCTACGGTCCTGCTACGGTCCTGCTACGCGGGTGGATTTGAAGGACGGGATGGAAAATGAAAAAATAATAGACGATCATGCCAGGATAGCCACAGCGGACCTCTTTGAAAATCGAAACGGTCCGCTTGGAAATTAGGCAGCAACCGGAATCATATCCTTGAAGTATGGCGTCGTGTTACGGACCAATTTAGTGGAAATATGCTTCTGTATAAAACTCACCATAATCCGGAATATCATGCGCCTATTTCTCTTGATGGAATTAAATTAAACAGATTTATCTAAATCGTGAAATCGGCAAGTATCTCAGTTTTCACTTCATTTTTCAAGGATACTCACCTATTAAATTTAGACCGTAAAAACCAAAAAAATATTTCCAATAAAATTAGTGACAGCATTAAGCTATTTAAATTATTATAAACCAAAACTAATTTTAAAAGTAACGCCTTTTAAAATAACATAGCAAAAAAAATATTAAATTTTGATAACAAGTAATTCTTACTTGTCGTCAATCTTTTTTTTAACTTTGTATAAAATGTTATTTTAACTAAAGTTAAATTATTTATACTAAAACTATTTACTTATTTATCACTACTTGAGTAAGTTAGGACTATGTCTTTCTACTACTGCTTTTTTACGGAAAATATCCAAGAAAAGCGATACGTATTCACTTAACTTCCAGCTATCAACCGCAGACCTTGAGATTGGACTCAAGTCCAACCTCTCTTTTACGTATAATGTTGGGATATAGTCCATCTTCAGCTTTGTCACCCTCGTAAGGTTTGTATGGCCACCGTCAGTTATGTAGACGCGTCCACTGAAACAATGCGACCTTAATATTATATAAAGCTAATTTTATATTGTCCCAAGTTCGGAAAACATAGCTCACCCTATTGCTGCAAAAAGGATTTGTACATCTTTTGATGAATAGGTATTATAATAGACTGGAACCGTGTCATAACAGCGGATTTCGAAATTCAAAACGTTAATAATTGAAAATTCTATAATTTTGTTATTTGTATAACTCTATAATGTTTTATTTAAATCATTGTCTTAAGTTATAAATACTTGTGTACTCTAGTGGTACTCGTGGACGCTGGTTTGTTATGAGCAAGCGTGATCATCAGACGCACAAAATGGTTTTCCTCTCGTCACTTCCAAAAAATCTCATAAAAAAATATATGTTCTCCCTTTGATCTTCAATTATTCCTTCAGGGACGCACTCCCTTTAATATACAACCTGCATCGTCTTGATTGCTAAGGCGACTCTTAATTACACACGTGTTTTTTGATGAGTTAACAAGACTAAGGATATTATTTTCTCCTTCTTCTAGTACAAAATCCCCAAGAAGGAGGAGATGGTTGAGCAGCAGCAGGCCGAACCAGATAATCCTCTCATGAGGAAGAAGAAGACTCCTGAGGAGCTTGCTGCGGAGGCGGAACTTGAAGATCAGGACGAGTTCACGAGTGAGTTGATTTATTTGTGACAAGGTGATGTTGTGTGTATTGCGATAAGGCTAAATCGCCTTTTAACATCCCATCTATTGGCTTCGTTCCAGGCGAAATCGGAACGTTTAAATACTTCTGCTTCACGTCTCCCTCCTATATTGATATTTTCTTCATAAAAGTATGTCCGATTCAACAAAACGAACATCCAAAAAGAGAATCATCCAAGAAGAAAAAAGAACTCGCTTATTTTCTGCTCTCAAAAACTCTGCTTACACTTTACTACACTATTGAAACATTATTGCCTTGACATTATTGCATTAATAATTATTATTTTCTTAAAACGTTAAATGTTAATTACGTTTATATGTGTTCGAGCGCTAAAACATTATAGTTGCATTATGGAGAAAATATGGAAACTAGTATTTAAATTTATATAAACTTCACAAGAATTCCATATTTGTATAAATTGATATATGAAAATAAATTGAAATGACATTCAACTGTTTATTTCCATCGAAAAACAACAATTCTGTGTACATGTTTTAAATTTTTATGATTTCCACAGCGATATTATAAACTGTTTTAAAAAAGCAAAGCCCTTTCTCTACAGAGAATTTTTAAACTTTGTTTTAGAATTACATAGTAAACTTAATTTATTTAACTTAGACTTCCCAATACTCTAATGGAAATATTCTCATTTTTTATCCATCGGAAATTGTAAAATTTCGTTCCTGTCATTCCAGAACTGAAAAACACAATCGAGACGCAAGTGAACGAGCTGAAGTCGCAGATCGAGAGCAAGTGCGTCATGCAGTGAGCCGGCGGGGGTTCCCCACCGCCGCCATCTCTATTATATTAACCCGAATACATGATGTAGCTGCTAGGCTGATTGTTAAGACGTCTCAGACACCCGCCCCCATCACCCCACCACCCAATAAACCCCCCAACAAGTTCGATGGATCGCAACACACCGCTCGATCGTTCGCATAGGAGAGATTCCAATCGTCAACCTCATCGGAGCGTAGTCGGCTAGTGGCGTTGGTGCTTGATAATGAAGCAATAATATTTTTATACATTCATAGGACGGAAAGCGAGTTTTAAGTGGAGAGCGACCCTCTATACAACCGTCGAGAAACCAGAGCGCATTCCGAAGTCGGTTATAACGGCCGATTGACTTGGAACGGATCCAATTTTATATGTTGATGCTTGTGATATATTGTTATTTAAGTGTAATGAGAAAATAAAAATTTAAAATACAACTAGATTTCGTGTAATGTTAATGAGAGAATAGGAAAGGGAGGTGATGTACTGTAGGCATTTAGCACGCGTGTTCAAACTGATCTATAAACTGTCGTTATACTCCTTCGCTCGGTAATTTCTCGTCTTCGGAATGTACTTACATTGAAATAACAATGTATTCGGTCGTGAATATTTGTTTTCATCCAAATTCCACTTGGCTTCGTGTCTCTCGAGTTAGGTGTTTCGCCGTTAACGGTGGGACGTGTATGTGGCTTCCGCTCTTCGCTCTGTCTATCTCTTTCTCTCTGTCTCCCATCTATCTCTCCTCCTATCACTTCAACTCCAACTTTTGCCTCTCAATCTTTTGCATGCGTGCTTCTGCAGTGTTAATCGGTATCGTGTCAGTGAATTTTGTTTAGCTGTACATACCTGTAATGGACCTAGCCTTAATCCACATCGAAAATATAAATAGGTACAATAAAATAATGTTACTGTTTTACGAATAGGCAAAGGCGTGAATAGACAAACACAGCCTTACACGATTTGTATTAGACGTCAGTTTTGTTCCTGCATGACTTTAATGTAAGATCTATGTTCGTTTAGACTAACGTGTTAGGGATGTAGGTAACCACTTAACCCGTCGTCGTTTCACCGTTGTACCAATTAAGCGTAGGGAACACGATTCCAACGTTTTATCGATGTTTTATGCTTAGGTGTAAATTTAATGTTTGTGCGAGCGGAATCTTCGAGCGATTAATGCGTTGGAATGTTGAGTGCGCGGCCGTATTGCGAAGGTGGTGGCCCGCCTCGGTTATTCGAAACTGAAGGTTGACCAGAAGCAGTGGTGCAAAGAGAAGGCCCGCAAATCTAATTGTTCGAACATTTGTCTCCACGTATAACTGCATATGCAAAAGATTTGTTATCGTCAAAAGCTGTGATATATGAATAAAATAAATCTATTGCTGAGCGCCAGCCGTGGCCCGACCGCGCGCGCCCTTTCGTACTTCTACACTTTAGCTTCTTCGATCTTCGATTCTCGAATCTTTCACTCTATCGGAACGTGTCGTCGACGTATTTGAACTCACCCGGAACTTTCACTTTTCCTCGACGTTCATAGATTTCTAACACTTCCTCAACAATGGAATCAGCACATCATGTATTTCTAACATTAGGTTCTATTATCTCTCTTCGTAAAAATTCATCAAACACACATCAATTTACATCGAAACTTTCCTCGTCTGAGTCCCTCTAACTATCCTTTAAACCGCTCTTTGAATACTTTTAGGTACTACTAGGAAAAATGTAAATACAAACTGATATCTGAAGCTCTATCCTAAACGGTTTACTGTTTTCAGATGGATTAAATTTCCACACTTTGGCTCATCCTATACTCTCTTATATTCCTTCAGTAGACGCCTCTTAGCCTATCTCGTTAGCAATCTTCGTAGTTCATCATTGATGGGTGCCGCTTTGTTAGAAGCTCTCCGACCCGTCCATCACAACTCGTTACTTCACTGTATCGTATTGTTAAGGTTATTTAAACTTCACCGTGTAAGTGTGTTTAGCTTAGGTTTACGGTATATTATTGTTAGCTCTACTATACGTGCATGGCATCTCTAGCTAAACTGTTGTATGTAGTTGTTCGGAATAAACAATAATAGAATTAAGTGCCTGACCCAACGGCCCGGCTATGATTCCGACACGACCAAACGTCACCTCTGTCCTCATGGCCTCTACTTCAAACTCTACATTACTGTTCTCTTCTATAATGTAATGCTACCCTAGATCCTTTCTATCTTTGACTACCTTCAAACCAATCAGTAGTGTATCTTCTATCTTCGTTGTTGATTCTCATTCACGTAGTTATAGTGGATTAGGAAATTATTTTGGTACGTAGCGGCGATTAGGTATATAACGTAAGCCTTCCCCAGTTGTAACCCGCTGATTGTCACTAAATTAAAACCTATACCTTCTTCATTGCGTACTTTGAAAGTCTCTGTGTGTGCATGTGCGTTTATAAATGTGTGTTAATGCAGCTCTAACCAGCATTTCTGTCGTTCTCTCTCTATATCATTTGTTTTCTTTACGACTTTAATCATATTTAGGCGCTTCCTTAAGCATCCTGTTTGTATGTAAGCTTTCGGTGTTCAGTGTATAGTGTTAAATATGTATTTATAAGCATGCGATTGCTCTCAATGGCGCAATCGTAAAGGAATTTGGGTGATATCAAATGGTTGTCGAGGTAATGTTACTTTCGCTTAATCGTAAGATTTTATTTAACAATCCCTGCTTCGGGGGCATAAAATGATGTGTATGGGAAGTAACTTACCACTAACAATTCTTCACATTCTAACACCGAACGCTGCGTCCGCGAGCGATAGAAATCCAGCGCACTTGTCTAATCTGATTTTTATTTCACTCCTGCATTATAATAAATAATGAATTTTACGAGGTTTATACAAGGTAGGCATATAGATAACGATTATAAATTATTTACAAAAGGAAAAGTCAGATATCCTTCATTATTTATATTCAAACCCATAGCGTACATAAATTTTAAGGAGATCTTAAGTGAATCCAGACCAATTTCAGAATTTCTCCAAAGGCAAAACCAGTTACATTTTTATTGAACTTATGACTATCATGCTCAGGGTAAATGATTAATATATATATATATGTATTACTACTATTGTTGTCTATTTATATATTATCTATTTTCAGTTCATTTAGGAAGGTAGATTATTTAGGACTTACGACTTCAAGCAGCGTAGGCAACCTTTACCTGAACTGTAAAATAACTGTTTGACTCCTGTGAATACCATTAAACGTTGCGAAATGGATAACCAAAATTTTAATGTTGTTCTTTATAAATAAGTCGAAGCGTTTGTCGATTTTTCGACGAACAGACAATTAGGTTAAAACAAAATCCACTAGTGGCAAACAAATAAGTAATTACTGAACATCGAGGAATAAATTTTGATAGATTATTAATGACTTATTGACGTTTACAATTTTCACGCAAAGATCAATGTATTTCGCTAAGAAATTAATAGATTAATGCATTATCATGTGTTGTTGGGCGTTATAGTCTGTTGTTTATAGTTGCACTTACCTTTTGATAGAATTCACTCAGAAGGAAACGTTTTTTAATTGTAAATCATTGGCGTTAATACCACCAAGTAAATAATATTACTGACTTAAGAAGATATTGAGAGAGAATTGAAAAAATGTGACTTGAAAAGGTTGTAACGGATTAATAGAAATTATTATGGACGGGGCTAGTAATAAAAGAATAGTGTCTATATCGTTGCACGAAAAAAAATATAATGATACACTAGAAATAAAGAACTGGCCAGAGAAAACAATAAATAATCATTATTGTCAAATTTATAAGTGAATGGAGTAATCAACACATCGCAATTCGTTACAAAAAATATCTAGAAGGGCAACATTTGCTGTTAAACAGGTGGTGAAAATCATGTTTGATTCGATAAAAGGGCACATATAATGATATCGGAGACAACGACACAAACCACATACACACACAAGAGCTTCGTAGTAGTTAGTAATAGCAAAGGACGCCATTGTTATTTTTGTTGTCAGTGATTTTTACTTTCACGCATAACGTGGGTAGAGCTTTAACAAAAGAACTGACAAAGAAGTGCCACAGAACGCATAATTTTTGCTCTTTGATTTTTTTTCATCTTACCACATTATGCGTGAAACGTTGAGTTTTGTTTAATATTATGGTAACAGTGGTTGATGTTGTTTGTTGGTACGTTCGAGGGATACTTGTGAGATGGTTGGTGCGATGTGAGTCGAGACCCCTCGAGCGTGCTTCTATACCGCGTTTCAGTACGTCAGCTTTTAATATTAGTGACATCTAGTGTTAAAATATCAAGTTAACCAAAATCGAAACAAAATATTTGGCGAAAGGATATGTTGAAAATAAATAACTCCGATATGAACGTGGTTCATACGTATGTTGTATTGTTATTGAACGGTTAGTAGCTTAACCATTATTACATTAACTTAGAGTTATGGATGAAAAAAAAACGAAAAAAGAGGTTATTGTTGAAAATGTTTTTAGGTAATTAAAATCAGATTGAGCTTTTGTGAACCCTTGTTGTTGATGGTACGTTAGGGTTTCTGTTTGCGGTATACCAGGCCGTTTAAATACTGCCGTGCGATTATGAACTTTATCTCTATGCGCGTTAGTTTGGTTTCACTCCTATCACTTGTCTAGTTGCGTAAGGTAGGCTTTTGCTGCAGATTTATTTATCTCTAATGTTGCAATGCATTGTTACATTTATTTAATCGTCCCCATTAGTTACGTACAAAGTTTTAGAGGTAGCCATTTTCATATAAACTTTACTGTGAATGTGGAAGTGGTGTATCTACCATGTTGTTAAATAATAAATAAATTACATTGTACCACCATGACGTTGTTTTATTTAACTGCCTCTTATTTAGTCACGCATTTGAACTCAATCCACGCTTCTCTAGATGACACAAGCAGTGGCGGTACTACCATACAAGCCCAGCATGGCCTACTAAAAATTAAAATTTATAAATTTTAATTAGCACAGAATTCCCGAATAATTTATTTATAAATTTGAGCGTTGTGGGAATTGGTGCTTAGTAGGGCAAGCCGGGATTTTGCGCTTGTATTTGGCCGGGATGTAGTACCGCCACTGGACACAAGGTATCTTACTTCCTTATTCCACAGATATAAGAAATTATTAATTCGGTAATTAATAATGTTATTATTAAACAGCTTTTTGTATAACCACAATCTTAATGTTTCTTAACTCAATGGAAAAAATTAAGCAAATATAAATTAACATTTTATTGCCAAATACTTTTGAGCAATACAACAAAGCTTAAGGAAAAGATTACAGACACCCTTTTTAAAAATATTCAATTTATTGTTTACTTAACTTTAATATGTACATGATAATCAGTCAACACTTACAAACGACATTAAAATACAACTAAAGTCAATTTAGGAACGGAATCTACAGCATCATTTACAATATCATCATTCGAGCAAAGTAAATGTGTTCCAAAATCTGTTCAAATGTCTGTTCAAATCGCCCAAAAGAGATAACAAATCTTCGAATGTTGATTTCAAAAGTCCGTGGTTAGCATTTTCACTTATGTTTATTATGGCGCCATCATCTGACAATTTCGTCTTTAAAGTGATTTCGTTAGCATCACTTCTATCCCTATCTCCATCAGGTTCTAACTTCTCCTCTATTTCTATCGGCAAATGTTTAAGGTTGCCTTTCAATTTGTGCAGAATGTTCCCAACTGCGAAATCATCTTCGTTGTCTACTTCATTTTCTGCCTCTGCGTACAGTTTACTTCTCATATTAAGTCTCTTACTGTTCTCTAAGTTGTTCACATTCTTCTCTTTGATAACACTTCTACGTTTCCTCGATAAATTTTCCACTTCTGTGGTGAAATATTCGTCAGAGCACCCTTTGTTGTATGAACGTTTAGAATTCTTTTTGCTATATCTACTACCTTTTCCCAGTTTTGATAGTTTATCGTTTTTGAATCGCAACAATTTATTTAATAAATTAGATTTGAAATCCGACGGTTTCTCATGCGACATTTTACTAAACTTCGATTTCATTACGTTTTGTTTAGGTTTTTTCACGTCGTCTTCGTCGAAAGCGTTTCTTTTAAATCTCATAGGGTATTCATCTTTTGGTTCATTCTTTCTCGTCATCAACAGTTCATGGAAGTTTTCCAATTCACCATTCAAACTATCGATTTGTTTACGTAGGGCTTCATTTTTAAATTTCACACTTGAATCTATCTCAGAATTGAGATCATCGAAATGCTCTAGGGATAGTTCTAAACTCGTGACGTCACGTTTCTTTATAGCTGATCGTCTCGTCTTAACGTTTACTTCTTCAGTATTAACCGTATCAAATGGTAATGCTTCGAAAATCTCTGTTTCTTTATCAGTCTCCTTTTCATACTGACAGGCGTTGACCTGAGTGTTGGCTAGAACCCAAAAGCCAAAGGATTTCGGCGGTAGATTGATTAAGAGCGTTTTGTACGGTCGTACGCGCTTAACTACTGGCCTAATATCACCCTCTAGATACATGGGGCGTCCATTCACGATTATGTTCCTGTTGACAAAACATTTATTATTTATTTATTTATTTATACTTCTCTACCTCTATCCTAACAGGTTAACCCAATGCGATAGTGTAGCCAATATAACACAATTATGCTTCTTGTAAAGTGCTATTAACTAATCCATTTATTGAATTGATACCTCGTGACCAATTTCGGCCACGGCGGCCGATCTACAAGAGGTCAGCCAAGTGCTTAAGATATAGTGCACAAGCGCTTGCGCAGACACGATTGCACATACTCTTGCTTTTACTCTCATAGCCTGATCGGAAGGATAACCAACACGAACGGAGAGAGATTAGGCGCAGAGGCAATGACATTAAATCGACCCCTTAATAACGAATTCTCCAAGCCACCGCTAGGTGGCATCGACAAGAAGCCGGGACCGACTTTTTACATGCCCATCCGACGCATAGATCATCTTACTTTTCAGGCAATGGGGTTATAAGCCCGTAATGCCCTCATCCAACTAAGAAACAACAACAGAAAGTCATTGCCCTCCGCAGGATTCTAACTTGACATGGACAATTGACTAGATCCGTAGCAATTATGACGAGCCTATACAAACATTTGCCCTGGATGGGAATCGAACCCACGACTCGTTACACCGAAGCAAATAGCTGAGCAACTGCGCCAAATGGGCTCAAATGAGAACACTCACCCGTTACTATCATTTCCAAATATGAACTGCATGATATCCCCTCCCTCTTCCCTCTTGGAGAGCTTTAGCGAGAACCTCGCTGGCTCGTCATCCATATTTGCACCGTAAAGAGTCAGAGCGCCAGGAACAGGCTTGCGGCGCAGGGATGCACAATGTGCAAATAGTGTCGCCCGCGAAGCAGTTATGTCTACATCTAACACCCGTTCTCCCACTAAGTTCTTGAATAGCAACGCCATGTAGAAACTCTGAAAGTTCGTTAATGTGTAAATAAAAGCTTTAGCATGAGTCGTAGTCAAGTTTACTTGAGATGATTTCGTATATTGTCCTTATATTACACATGAAATAATCAAAACTTATTCTTGACATATACGATATAGAAGAATCGGCCAGCATCTTCCAATATAGTTATTGTTTTTCATTATCTTGATAAAATTAAAAGAATTTATCACAGCTTTAAAAGGTGGCGTATCCAAAACTTCAAAAGGACTACGAATTTAATGCCAAGTACTGTGACAGAGCCTAAAGCTGTTTCTGCTATTAGGTAAATAAATCGACTTGTTAGAGATAAGAAAAGGTTGTATAAAAGTAAGTGATAAACACTTAATAGTAAACGACACATTTACAAATCATCATCATCATCACGCTTGCACACAAAAGTACAGAATTCATCTTGACTACGTTGCGCTCATCACATTAAAATATAGCAAGCAAATATAGTCATCTCCTTCCGGTATTAAGTCGGAAACATTGTCTTTCAAACCGGATAACCTAAATGACAGCATATTACTGCTAAGCAGCCCAAAAACTAGCAATAGTGTGTCCAATTCCCAAGGGTATTGTAAAAGGCTGCCATTACAAATATAGGAAATGATGTCATATGTATATAAGGCAATTAAAGAACTTTTTTTTCATAGTGGTCTTCAAACACAAGATAAGTGTGATTACAGCATTTAAACAGTAGGAGTCTTAAGCAGAGTCCAGCTGGAATAGCACCACTGAATTACCAGTTTCAACCGACAAAAGGACAATATAGCCATTGTATATATCTATGGGCATAGAGATGTAACATCTTAAATCTCTTTTTTTATAGAGAAGGCTGACAAACGAGCAGGAGACTCCTCTAATGGTAAGCGATCACTGCTGCCCATGGCCATCCGCAACATTACAGAACTTGCAAATGTGTTGCCAGCCTTCAAGTGAGGGATTTTTTTAAAGAGAGCGGGAAGGGGGAGGAGGAGAGAAAGCTCTTTCTCGGGAGGGGGAGGGAAGCGAGAAAGGGAGAGGATGGAGGCAGAGGTAGGGAAAGAAGTGAGAGTCCCTCTCTCACTTCTTAAGGAGGAAGGAGAGGGAGGGGGATGGGCCACCGGCCACTTGCCGGACGAAACGCAGAAGCAAATATACTTCCACTTTACGCCAATTTTCTGTGAGATCGTGGTACTTGTCCGGTTCGAGCCGGACCATTCAGCAGCGGAAGCAGCTGCGTGGCTCTACCACCGTAAAATAATAATCTATAGGTGACGATCGCAGCGTATGGCCAAGCTGTATTTGTATGACATTGGTCCGTTATGGGTCATTGATCTGAAAAAATCGACTCACCAGAGTTGGCTCGTGGAGCTCCTCCTCGGATAACTCCCTGAAATGCACGGAGAACCCGTTCTTAGCCGAAAAGCCGAGACTCGCCAGCCAGTCGGCGGCCCTTTCCAACTCGTTGTACTGCGTTTGCACCTTCTCCGTGAGCCATAGCGGAGTGACGCTGCTGCTTAACAGCCTGAGGAGCTTCAGGCGATCTGCCTCCGACATTCTCTCCAACTGCTGCGCGGAGGAGTTCCTGAGCCGATCAGTTTATTGAGCCATCGAGACATCGTATTTAGTCACTTCCCTCGATTTTAACATTATAATGAAATTTGATGTCAGTATTAATTCTTATTCAGTCTTAATCAAAATTCTTTTATCAGATCTTCTAACAGTACACAAATTTAGACACTGGAACTACTCTACTCTATTACTATATGCTTACACATAAACTTCTGAGTCTTATCTTAAGAAAAGACTATCGAATGTTCTAGTATAGTAGTTGCTTTTATACATAAAGGAGCACCAGTGGCGGTACTACTATACAAGCCCAAAAGGCCGGCTTGCCCTCCTAAGGAGTATAATTTATAAATCTTAATTAGCACATAACTCCCGCAACGCTCAAATTTAAAAATAAATTATTCGGAGGAGCACAAATTAAACACACGAAAGTAAAAAAATGGCGGAAAGCAATGCTGTAATCTGAGGAATCCTAAATAAAGTCGATTGGTGTATATATGGTGAAAAATTTTGGTTTTACTGGCTACCACGTCTTTGCTGTCCAGCGTCGATATATTCAAGGTATTCTTCCTTTACCGATGATAGTGATAATGCTTGATAAGCTACAGTGGGGCCCTCATTTTTTTTTAATGTAGTAGTCTGGCAAACGAGCAAGCGGTTCACCTGATGGTAAGCGATTACCGCCGCCCATGGACATTTGCAACATTACTGAACGT
>DWHO01002611.1:0-13069 GCA_018247575.1 Eurytides lysithous rurik
CAAAATGGCGGTCATGAAACAGCTGATTTAGGTGTCGAAGTATTTTTTGTGACTCTCGATGTTGATCATATTCGGTATCCTTGTTGATTACTGATTTCTATTTTTTTTTTGGTTAAAATTATTTTTGAGAAATTACCTAAGCTGCGAGTTTTGTTCCTATTAATTTACAAACGCTTGTAAATTAATAGCATGGTTCTCGAGTCCTTCTGTTTCTTTTTTGGTTAAGTCTTGTTAAAAACTTTACATGAATGATGCATAGATATATATAAGGCACATTAAGCTTCAGAATAAAATAGTGAATGTAGTGTGTCGAGGCCAGCGGCCGCCTACCTTGGGCAGCGTGTGGTTGGGCGCGCGGTCCAGGGCGGCGGCCATGAGGCTGGCGGCGGTGGCGGCCAGGCGGCGCGCGCGGGCCCTGTACAAGGCCACCACGCGGATGCCCAGCCGGTTGCACGGGTTCATCCAGGCGTTGATCGCGGGCGACGCGGTGCTCAGCAGGTTCCAATCCAGCCTATCACGAAACAATGCGTAGAACATGTGAATAATCCTAATCTTCAGATATTTCTAATGTTCAGATATTTAGATTTTGATTGGCTCGTTGGTGTAGTGGATAGTGCTCCTGGCTGCAAAACCAAGGGTCGTGGGTTCGATTCCCACACAAATATTTGTGCGATGAGCATAGGTATTTGTTCTGTGTCCGGGTGTTAATTATCTTTACAAGTACATATTTAAAAGTATATGAGTATGTATGTCAGTTGTCTGATTATCATAGTACAGGCTCTGCCTAGTTTGGGATCAGATTGCAATGTGTGAGATGCTCTATGATATTATTATTTTTAATTTCTTCGCTTTATAACACAAACACGGGACTGGTTACCTAGTGTAGTCAATTTTCTTGGTGATCGGAGTGCGTGGCGGTGCAGCAAAGTTGAACCAGACCACTTTCAGATCTATTGCGCACGAGGATCTATTGCCGTTGTCTTTAACCGGCACTATGGTGGCTGTGCTGTCGGATGGCTCATCGGGCCCGGGGGTTGTCGCTTCCGGTGGCACTGGAGGAGGCTGTGCCGCGCCTAGATTTGGAGTGCTGGGCTTTGAATTCGAATCCTTTTTCCTGAACAGATCCTCAATGCCCGATGTTCGATAGCCCTTGGAACTTCTCTCTTTGTCTGGTTTCAACTCTTCGGCGGATTTGACGGACTCGCGGCAGCTCTCACTGTCGTTCCGGGTAGCCTTTTTTTCTTCGTTGGCTTTGTGGGAGGTCGAATGTTGGGAGACTTTGATCGATACGCCTTCTAGCCCACATTCAAACATAATGAAGCCGATCGAGCTCTCCTTCTGGCCTTCCGTCGAAGTGTTCTGGCAGCACTGTCAAACAATAAAAACAATACAAGACTTAAAGGCTGTTGGAATGCACCATACTAATTACTATAATTGTAATACTAACAGTTGTTTCACAACCCTTGCCACAGGGGTCTATTCTGGTGAACTTAAAGCACACTTTGGAATGTTGACACGGGATTCCGGTGACGGTAGCGTCCTTCAACTGAGACGACTCGTTGCGTATGCGCCTTAATTGACCGTGAACCTTACCTGCAACAATTACCAATCAAATCAATAGACCATAAGAAAATGTAAGATTTGTATCAATTTTGCAATAACCTACCGACGTTAAGAGTGATAGTAGTGTCTTCGCACTGCTGTTGTGACGTTTCAATAAATACCGGTTCACCTTTCTCTGTTCCCCTTTTGCGACCTGAGCCAGAAGATTGGGCCGAAATCAAAGCTCGAGGTCCCTTCATAATTCCAAAAGACTTCTTGCTTCCAAGAGCGCGTAACGTTGGTCTATAATACAGCTGAATAGATTCCAACGTCTTCTTGGAACTTACGTATTTCGCCACTATATTTTCAACCGACAGTCCAAAGAGTGAAACACATGTCAGGTCTTGTATATTGTCTAAAGCGGAAAAAGAAATCATGTCTTCCACTACAGACGATTGTATGAATATCACGTTGACTTTTGGTACTACAAGAGTAGCTTGTAATTGATCGCAAATAGTCTCCTCGTACACATTTGGATGAGGAATTGTTGAAAGTTTGTACTTATCGTCTTTGTCCGGTATTATGCTGGACTGGCTGTTGATTTGCATCTGTGGCAACCAGTTCAAGACATACTGCTTCTGTTTCAAAACGTTAGCTCTCTCGACCGAAGAGATGCAAAGCAATCGCAGATGGTTTATTACCGTTATTGGATGAATGTTGGCTAAAACCGGAGTTAAAGATTCGACAAACTTTTGAGTACTTTCCAACACTAATGGTGTCAGCATCACATCAATTTCTCCGCGCAATTTAATAGATAACCCGCTTTTGCTGTCACTAGTCGTGGTGGCAGTGGACGCTGAGCTTTTGTCTGTGACATTTTCTTGATTATCTTGTACATTCTGCTGCAATTCCCACCATCCTTGCGGGTAAGGGTGTGCTTTGATTTGTGAATTGAAGTGTGGTGTTAGATTAGAGAATGGGCCATGCTGACTTTGACTATTGTGTCCGTCTTTTTTGGATATAAGTCTCAAGACATTTACTTTTCCAGTCTGTTCAAAATTCGGTAAATATTTCTGACCGACATAAACCAAAGATCCGTCATCGGCTCTTTTGAAAAGCGGTAAAGTGAAAGCATCTCTGCCAGTAGGCAATGAGCATGAGGACCAATTAGAGCATTTATACTGTGGGAGATTGTGCATATAGCTCGCCATGAGCAAGGGAGATTCTACGATCGGTTTGTTTGTCTGCATATGCAGATTGACAAGTGTCATGTCTTCCTGCGACGAGATTGCAGAAATAAATGAAGAAGAGGAAACTGATCCGCTCTCAGAGTCCGGTTGCACACCGGCGCTGAGATTGCTGATGGTGTCAGGAGCGTCAATTACTTCCGCCCGGGGTTTTGAGTTAGACCACTTTTCGCTTGTAATGTCGTTGATTCCAAACGAGCTCCTTTCTTTTGGATTGCTATGGCGACTGCCAAAGGAATGTTTCAAACTCGACGATCGACTAGGGAACATGTCTTCGTCCGCTGAGAAGAATGCTTCGGAATGGTTTTCACTAGTAATCGACATTGTTCGCTGGACTTCTTGCGTTAATGTTTCTTCGTGTGGCGGTTGAGAGTTGAGGGAGTAATGAGATTCTGAAACTGCAACGCTGCGTGTCGGCACCTTTGGTGCGGTGAAAACCTCGTTCTCTGTTTGCACGGACTTTTTAGACAACACATTCGTGTTGTCTTTAACTCCACAACTCAGGGCTAGTTTAGAATCGGAAACGCTACTTTCCATCTGCGGCACGTTGAGAATGCTCTTGTTTAATTTGGAATCACTGTCGATTTTCGAAGTACCTAACGGCACTGTTGAGTCTACCAACCGAGCATATGGAACATCACTTTTAGTGCTTGAAACAAGCACGTTATTACTGCCTTTGCTCATACTCGTGTAAGAGAACCGTCGGGTCAAACTTCTGCGTTCCGCACTTTGAGGCGATTTGTTTAAAGCTTGGGGCAACGGTGAGGGTATCAATGTGGAAACATTTGTTGGTTGTAAACAAACATTCAGGCTGTTGTAAGGCGGCGTATGGAACACGAGTTGTCCTGGATGCAACAAACTCTGCCCATAGCCGTATTCCCCAGGCGATGTTTCTATAATATTAAACATAGCAACATTTATGCCTTCGAGTATATCCGATTGGGTCGGTTTGAAGAAGTTGGGTCCGTTTCTATTAGAGCCAAAAAATGCGCAACCTCCCGTGCATCCGCATTGCGTGCCCTTCCCTTCATTAGACCATAAGAACCACAATTTTTTCGTTTTGTCGTCATGCAGTTTGAGAAATTTCTGCTGCACCAAATGCAGGTTTCTCGGCGCTTGTGCCAAAGATGATGCAGCTTCAATTAACACCGGCCCTAAGGAC
Source organism: Eurytides lysithous rurik (assembly GCA_018247575.1). Classification (NCBI taxonomy): domain Eukaryota; kingdom Metazoa; phylum Arthropoda; class Insecta; order Lepidoptera; family Papilionidae; genus Eurytides; species Eurytides lysithous. The sequence goes on from DWHO01002611.1 coordinate 3,952, forward strand.
ACAGACCCCACACCGACCCAATTTTCACTCTCAGGCAATTTATTATTTTGACTGTTAGTGCTGCCACTCGAATTATGGTGAGTTTGCATGTTTGTTTGTGTGTAAAGGGCGAGCTTAATGTTAGGCAGTAAACCGGTAATTCCGGTCCCAAAGCCCGAACCGTGAAGGTTGCAGAAAGACAACCTGATTGGCGATATCCAGGACTGAAGTGTTGTATTTGAATCGGCAATGTAAATATCAATGAGATCGATCGCAACTCGTATCATGCGGTATTTAATTTCGTTCGGCGTTGGGCAGCGGTATTTGAGAGCTATGTCTGTGTCTGGACATAGAACAGTGTTCAGGCCATGGTGGCACTGTTTTACTGCATTCGGGGGTACCAATTCGTTTTCGCTGTCGCAAATAAGCAACAAGAACGTTTCGAGAGACGAAATGATCTGGTAAAGCTGCGGCAATGTTAATCGACCTGTTAGTTGGCCAAGTTGCAACTCCATCATCCATGCGTACTCTATGGTGTCATCTTCTACGGAACGGTTGGTATCACTGAAGAAACCATTTCCTCGTAGTTGGAACGAGGAAAGCATCAAATGTCCCTGTTGCAAAGCCCCAGTGTTGTTGACATTAGGCCTCGCCAAATTGTTGGAGGACACGAGAATTGATGGGCTGAGTAGCAGCTGGAGTTTTGTCTCTTTAAATCTTTTGTCCATTTCGAAACCGAATCTTTCGATAAGGACCACAGGACACGAAGGCTCATTCTCGCTGCAGTTCTTTACCAAATGGGCTTGAATGTCGTGAATAATGATAGACACCGACACATCTAAAGGCCGACAGCGACGTGGATCAAAGGGTTCTTTGCCCGAATCGCTGGAGTCATCGTTACATATATCAGCATGCTGGTTGATACTACTTCTGTCGTTGAGTTTTACTGGATTATCGTTCAACCAGTAGAGATTTTCTACATTTGGCGTTTTTTGCATATCGGTGAAACGTTGATCCACACCGAAAATGTTCTCTAACAGGTTCATAAAGCTCGTTATAATTGTACCGTAGGCGAGAAGGACGGACGGCCCCACCTCAAGCTCTACGCTAACTTTATCTGGCGCCAATGAAGTTCTATCGAAGGTATTCCCATCGATGGCCCAATTCATTTGTGGCTGCTTTCTCATTCTTGGTATTCTTATGGGAGATAGGAGAATCTCTTCCTTTTCTGGTGTAGTTATGTCAGCCTGTGGTTCAGGGCCGAGCGGTGGTATAGGGTGGTAGTTGTATCTAACACTTAAGGCCACGATCGGGACCGACCAACAATCAACCCAACCCTGACTCTTCACGCATTTCCTGCGCCATTTAGATGCCTTTAGTCGGCACGGCACTAGTTTCATGTTTTTATCGATAGACAACAGCAGCAGTCTGGAAGTGTTAACTTCGGGTAAGTAAAGGCTCATGTCTACGGCTTCACCCTGTACCCAAATCTTCAGGGGTATAACATCAGGCAAAAAATCAACAAAGGGTAAATCGAATGACACATCCAATAGATCACCGCAGAAAGCGACGTGATTGTTTTCTTGGTTCGTTGAACTGCAATCGATCCAATTGTGTTGATTGCTGACAGTTAACACTTCGCATTCCTTCAATAGCAGTGAAATCTTCCAGGTATAAGGAACGAAATGTAAAATGTCCGGACGGGCTTTACTGGCCCAATCGTTTGTTAGGTCTTGGAAGAAATCAATGTGCGTGTACACGAAATGAGCCGTTGCTTTGCAGCCAGTGAGTGACAACTGCCAGCACTGATGGTGATTCCAAACCAGTGGGTAATGACATTTGACTGTATACTCTAATGTTTCGCTTTCAGCCAAACTTCTATATTGGAGACTCGTCGTAGCTTCTAAGTGAAGCAGTTGTCCGGTTATTTTTGTCGTGTAACCGTCTTGTAACACAATCCACGGCAATGTCACCTCCATATAGGATCCGGCGCCAATATTAATATGAACTGCATTAGTTTCTTTGTTCTTTGTAAATAAAATATCTATGGTCGCTTCATTCAACGTTGACAGCCTTATATCAAAGGACTGCATCTGTCTCCTATCACCGGGTTTTGGTTGTGGTGTAACTTCCAGTGATTTGTAATTGGGAGGGAAGAAGAATTTAAAGAGATGGTCTCTTTGTCTATCCGCCCATGGGCCATAACTAAAATCTGTCCCTTTTCCACATTTGATATCAACTCCCCAGATGGGCGGTGCTGACTCCACTATGTCTCCATTAGCTAACTGCAGGAGGACAGGCTGCTCGGGCACCAGGCCGGGCTCGTCCATATAGAAGTAGACCTCGATGTAATTTGAACTCATGACGACAAAGCCTTCGCCCATGTATCTCGGTGGTTCGTCAACCATGGCAGTGTAATTTGGACTGGGGGCAAGGATGACTTTGCAATTCTCCGCTTTGGCTTTCACAAAATGCATCAAGTGGTCGAGGCTGGAGGCGGGTGGTTTGGTACTGTAGACCAGATGGGCTTCCTCGACGCTTATTGAGAGGGTAGTGGGAACTAATTTGTTGCCGAACACCACACGACTGGTGCACACGTCGATCTTGATGACGGGGATGAGGTCCCGCCAGGTTCTCGCCATGGCTGCCTCTGAACGCACCGTATCTTGGGCTCGCCTTCGTTTCTCATTAGCGTCATTCATAGCTTTGTCAAGATCGGTGAAGTCCTCATCGTTTCTCTCTTTAATGACGGGTTCGAGACCAAATGTTTTCTCGAGTTCGTTGTAAAGGTCGCATCGATTGTAGAAGTGCAGTTCGAAGCCGTTCAACATGATTGACAAGCGCGTGTCCGAATGTGATAAGTCTGTAATGTAATAAGAAAATTGAAATAATTTGTTCAATTGAGCAAATCTAACATGCCTTGAAACATTACCAAAACTTACCAACTTATAGATAGTATCAATAAAATTGAAAATAATATCCTACCTTCAGAGACATCTTTAGGAACATAGGACCGCCACCATCTGAATATCAGATACCCATCTTGTATGCGCAATGTGTAGTCATAGTTTATATACACAATGTCTCGAAACATTATCTTGCCAGATAGAGCATTAAGAGTGAAAGAACCTGCAATAACAAAAAAATTATGGTACTTAAAGTTGTTACATCTCGTGGACAGAAATCACATGTTACAATTACTAGTAACCTTGGTTGGAATAAACAAATTTATAAGTTGCTGTAACAATAAGGAATTGTTTTGAAATGACCTTAACTTTATCTTAATTGAAACTAATTAGAAGCCAAATAAAGTTGGTTGAACTGTAAAAGTTGTTAATTGCATTAATGATACTTTAAAAGGGACAATCAAGCGCAAAGTATAAGAAACATTTACCCAGTGTTTGATTTTTTGCACCAGTTATATAAAATAAACAGAAAACTAACTAAATTTACCTAACTTTTTTATCAATAACAGCTTATAATATACCATCAGTCTACCCTCAAATTACAACAAAGTTTAAATATTAAGTTTTAGCCCATGTTAATATTTAAAGCATTTCTAAGACTCACATATATTTTAATTCCATAATGATATCTTGATCTGTATTACCTTTGACTTAATTAAAATATTTAAAATTGAATTTATTATATGTTTTCTTTTTCTTTTTTTAATGAGATTAAGTGCCAAGAGACAAACAAGCTGTATTTGTCTCTTGGCACTGATGGTAAGCCACACTCCCATCCATAAAAACTCAGTGCCTCACAGCACATTCTATGCAATGCACGCGTCAACAAGAAATTCAAGATTTCTATCCCCTGTAATTATGCTGCCAACAACGCACTTTAAGCCAGAACACATAACTGCTTGGCTGAAGAATAACTGGCAATGCAGTAGTACCATCCCATTAGGACTCTGCAAGTTTCCTGCCACTTACATAGTTTTATAATTAACTAATTTTAAATTATTCAATCATCCACTATTATAAGCAGTAATGTTCAATAACCCGTTTAATGTTGTTACTAGGCTATTGCCTACAACATCACAGGTCGCAGTTTCAATCACCTGTGTATAAACTACAGATAATTGTTCCAAATCTGGCCTTTTGTCCATGTTAAATTTATGTTAGTGACACACCCTTTTGACACAAAATATTACAATCTTACAAAAGGGACAGTGTTTTTGAAAATTATTTATAAAAGAAAACAATTTGATTTATTGAATTGTAATGAAAAAGGCCTATTGAAAAAACAAGTAGAATAGTATTCTACTTTTTTTGTATAGATTTTCTCCAGTTGTTATTAATACTTACCATATAATTAAACTTGCTATAGGGATTTCAGGGGATGAATTCTTAATAAGCATGAATTGTTTAGTTTGTGTTTAATTTTATTATTACACTATAGTGACACATTACACTGATAATTAATTAATCAAACCGGGTGTCTTTTAAAAATAGGAAATATACATTAATATTTATTTTTATAAAAACACACACACAGAAGGTAAAAACAGATTAACACACTTTAATAAGCATATACTAAAATTAATTGCAATAAATACATGTGTACAGGTAAAATAATATGATAAATTTTTAGTTCCTAGTATATGTATACATAAAACAGATCATTACATTATTAGAATGTATAAAAACAATAGGAGGTCAATGGTTACAGTTTCTAAATTAATGTATATTATGAAAATTGCTTACCAATTTTGAAGTTCTCATCTTGGAAATAAAATTTGTTTATTAATCTTGTTAGTATATATCCAAGAACTCGACTGTTATAGTAAGTTATATAAACGACCCATAGAATCGCAGATATTAGGGACACCAGTAGCAATGCAAAGTTTCGATCCATCGTGATCTCTGCGAAATCTATTGACGATGAGTTCCATCTCACCGCCACTGGATCAACGACGAACCCTGTCGCGTTTTCCCTAATAACACAACGAAAAATCAAAACAATAATAAACTTTTGTGTGTCATCTATTAACAACACAAGAGTGTACCACAATGGTAGATCACTTACATTTTGATATTATTATGACTCACTAACACATTTCACATGTTAAACATTTTATACAAATCAACAAATAATTAATCACGACATTCGATTCCATTTTATCTTTTTAATCAATTTATTTGCAATCTCGTAGTTTTGACATCTCTTCACAGATAATAACGTTCCTATTTATGCATAAAATGTTGCTGCAATGATTTATTTTGTAACAACAGTCTGATAAAAGTGTGAAAATTTTGAGTTATTAAATAAATTTATGAATTTTTAAATTAACACTGTCTAAAAAATAAAATAATCACGCTTTGTTAATAATATTGATTGGTTAATAATATATAATACAAAAATTTACAGCCGCATTTAGTTGAAACGTTGCTATGAAACTGTTATGCAAAATTCTAACAACGTCAGATTATTTACTTATTACTCACAGAAAAATCGTTTTCACACGCTAAAATTAATAAAAAAAACTATGGATTCTGCTAACTCATATCAGGGCCTTGAGATAAATCCTAAAGCAAGGTAATATAATAATAGCAATTGTTTTAGCAATTAAACTATCTAGCCAAACAAAAATCAGTAATAATTTAATTACACAAACGTTAATAGTTTTGTTTTGCATATTATGGTGTATTATAGTTATAATAAATTTAATAATAATATCTGCGTTTGCGTTATTAAATGTTACACATTATTACAATTTATATTTCAGATGGGCGATACCAAACAGATTAGATTTTATGACATTTGTTGGGAAAGATGTCCTAGCTATAGCACACGATGTGTACATAATTTTTTATAACTTTAAAACCAACAGCGAAATAATTTATGTCGCCAATAATATAGAGAATGGCGATGGAGTTGATGTGATTGCGGGTGAAGTAATTATTTGTTAATATAATAACGTTTACAATAAAAAAAGCAAATTATTTATCCATAAAAACCAAAAATTTGTCGTGACTAACGTTCATTCAAATGTTCGACTTTCAGGTCACAGATCAAACATATTTGTGTTTGCGGAGAAGACATCGAAAGCAAGGATCTTTGTTTTGATTTATCCAAAGTTTAATCAATTGGCACAATTAAAAGGTTGCTGGTTTTATTAGTCTTTCACTTAAAAATAGTTAGGTCGTTAAATCTTTTAACTAATGACAGTTAAACGAATAAAAGACATAATACCCGATTAATGCAGTCAGTAGAAATTACCTTTATTATTACCAATCAGAACAAATCAAGACAAAAGCTTAGTCTGTTAATGGGGAACGAGAACAAGTAAAAATGGAAAATCAACACCCTTCGTGCTCGCCTCTGTCATTTAACCATAATCTATAGTCACTACCACCACGTCCTATAAATATATACATTTTTGAAGTTATAAAGAGTTTACAAAACTTATTGTCATATTATATTATAATTATATTATTTTAAATTTATAAATCACAAAATTTACTTCTTATTTAGCGTTCGCCCGTTTTGTTTAATTAGATTTTAATATTTGAATTATACAAACAATTGTTGCATTATATTAATCCAATAATAATTCGCAGATACGAACGTAAACAGATATAAAGGTCTTTGTATGATGGACTCCGATTTGGTTATTGGTTTCACCGGTTTTCCAAACTACCTGATGACCGTGTGGAATTGGCGGACACAGCAGAGACTTATGGCCTTACCAACTGGAGTGTTGAGGAGAGAGCAGATATATTTGTAAGTTCATGTCTCTGACCGTTTCATATTCATATCAATTACACGTTAACAGTTTTCATTGTCGTCTAAAGTTGAGATTTTATAATTCAATGTAGATAGTAAAGTTCTCGTTTCTCTTCTTTTGTCGGTTTCGTAATAAATTAGTTTCGCGGATGAAAGAGTTATTAGCACCATGCACAACCCCCAAAATACTGGAAGACAACGACCAATGGCATCATCTGTTGTCCAGGATAATAGTCCACTTTAAGATCGCAGGCTACACCATAAAAAAAAGGTCATCCCAATATATACCATACTGGGATGACGTAGTTATTTAATTCATCAGTCTTCGTCAACTGCCTTTGTAATACTATTTCACACGGGATAAACACTTGCATCTGTTGGTTAAATTTCAGAATAAGCTCTCGCACGTTAGGTTCACTTCTGCTATTATTTGAACACTGATATGACAAGTATCAGAACTCGGCTTTGTGTCGTCACTTGCTTCCAGGACTAGCCGTACACACATGTTGGTGTGCGAGTGCTGGGGCGAGGGCCTGATCGTGTGGGAAGTGGCGCAGTGCTATAAACGGTGTCTGGTGATGAGACGCGCCAAAGAAGAAGTGACCGGATGGGAAGTGTCCGAACCGCCACTTCTCGGTGTCTGCTGGACCAGTGATGGCCAGTTATACGCGATCGATCCAATGGCTAACCTTTATAGTGTAATTTATAATAATATTATAATGATTACTTGCGGAATATGCGAGAACTGAAAAGTAGAAGTAGACGGTTTTCCAACTTTAGATCTTCCTTTTTATATGTACGTATGTTTCAAATAACAGGTGCCCATTAGCCCGTTTCCATGCCTTAAATCCCAATTTGTCCTTAAAAATATACACAATCACAAGTGTTGGTACAGACACTTGATCTTTTTTTATACCCATATAGACGAGACGACCTTGGATATCTATTATTTACTCTTTGCCAGGTTTAATTATTAAATTATTCATACAAGGATTTAAGTCATTCTTTTAGTTTAATCGACGTTCACACTCTCGTGACTCTGTACTAAGGAAGCGTCTTCTACTCTTGAAGAACTTTTCACGAGGTGTCTGATAAAACTATATAGTTCTGGGTCTAAATGCCAAATCTTCAAAAATTAAAAATGAGTTTTTTTCAAAAAAAGCAGAAAAACTAATTAAACAGTTTCATTAGCTTATAGCAAATAGTTTCACGGAGAACAGCCAGTATTATTATGTGTCTTATTAACAAAACGTAAAGCATCCCGATTCCACATAAATCCAAGCAATTATTACTATTACTGCGTTATTGTCAGTGGCGGTACTACCATACAAGCCCAAAAGGCCGGCTTGCTCTACTAAAGAGTTAAATGTATAAATCTTAATTAGCACTTAATTCCCGCAAAGCTCGAATTTAAAAATATATTATTCGGGAATTACGGTTATTGTAATGTTTTTTATGTGGTAGGATACTGGGGTTGTACCACTGCTTTAACATTTGTTCTATTGCCAGTAATGATGTGAAAGCACTACTGTGTTCCGACGTGTCGCGAGCGTAATTAATGGGCAGCGTAGGGTCAAGGTGGTCAAGTGGCCGTGTCGCTTCCCATTAGATGTCTGGAAAGTGATACGGCTAACGCCAAAATAAGGAGCAAAAAACAAAGCCTATTGTTTGAGGATTAACTATTCGGTCCCTGAGAAGTCTTAAAACTAATTAAGCAAACCGTAATTAACAATAAAACACGCAATAAAATTTATCATATAAACATTTTTCTATTTATTTATTAGTTCGCTACTTTCGCTCGTTGATTACATCCAGTAATCTAATGCGTTATTAGTGCTTTGGTTTGTTACATTTCGTGATATTTGGTCAATATGCCCAAAAGAAACGAAGAAGGGAAATCACAAGTAGAGATTTCTAAAACTCCTAAATTCTCTCGCCGATTCCAGGGCAAGGTTTGTGTATAATTTATTTTAACTTTTATTTTAAGGTCCTCTCGGATGGCATAGGAATGGTCACCCACCTTGAATGGTCGGATAATTTAAAAGGAGGTCAAAAGCCGAGCATTTGCGCGTTTGGCAACGGGATTCTCCTCTACGGTCCTGATCGAAAACTTCGCGTTCGTATGTTTTTAAACAAAATTGTCAGTGAAAGGATATCACAAAGCTTACAGTACAATCATGTGCCAATGTTACTATCACAATTTTGGTGTTCATCTGTACCACTAGTAATAATAATAGTAATCCTGGGACATCTCACACATTGCCATCTGATCCCAAACTAGGCAGCGCCTGTACTATGGTAATCAGAGAACTGATATACATACCTATATATTTTGGAACGAAGTTCCTTATCGCGCGTTGTGAAAGGGGGCTAGACGGAAAAAATTCTTACGAAAAGTTGTCACGAC
>DWHO01002612.1:0-13068 GCA_018247575.1 Eurytides lysithous rurik
GCGCGCCCCTTGCTCTCACGGTTTTGGAGAAATCAAGTGTTGCTATTTGCAAAAAATTTTGGCCCATCCTATATAATGATACCGATAACGTCTGACATGGAAATGCTTAGATGCATTCCTAGTGTTAAACACAGACCGGAGTCTAATTGACATGTTTATGAAACAGATTGAATTATGTCCCGGTGAACAGGTATACGGCAACAAATTTAACGTCGTAAAACATCTACCCGCTTTTTTATTTCGTGTTTTTAATTGCGTCTGCGTTATGATGTATGGTTATTAACTCTATTAAGGCACGGCGCTTCGTTCGAATTTATGCGGGTTAATACGTTTTTGGAAACCTTTGCCCACCAAGGGGAAATCAAGGGATTAATAATATCCGTGCAAATATTACAAATGTGAAAGAGAGTTTATCGATTTGACATTGTGTTTTTTTCTCACAAATAATTTTTGAGTTCTAAAATGATATAGAATGAAAGTGTCAAAAAAAATCTTGTTTACTTATTTTCTAATTTATGTCAGAGAGACGAGAGAGACAAAAAAAATTATGAGTATCTACAGAATTGACTTTCAGCCAAATCAAACTGTATATTTAATAATATAATACGTTATTGTAATTTAAAAAAGAAATGCATTTATAAATCAACGTCCGTTACATTGTTTTATATTATTTTTTTTAATTCTCCTTATGCAATGTTTTGAATATAGAATTTTTACTGTTGTATTAGATATTCGCGTTTCACTCTGGTTTCGACTCGTTAACTAAATGATCTGCATGTTGTTCGTTGCTAAGCGATTGCATCAACGGCAGTGATCTCTACTACCTAAAACATTTTACTAGAAAACGTAATACCATTCCATTTTACATTTCTAATCGTTTTCTGATTTGGAGTAAATAAAACTTTCAAACTGAATACAAAGAATAACATTTTCCGTGTCACAGTCGTTAGAGAAACTAACACTTATTATTCCCACTCACGAGTCAAGTTTCATTTTCCGTCGCCATTTTCTTTACTTTACTTGAAAACTATCTTTTACGTATCTTAATAACACATTCAATGATACAATTGATAGTGAAATACAAATGCGAACCAACGTAGGAAACATATTTATTTACACACAACATATAAACACATTCATCAATTTAAAGTAGAGGTTAGTAATTGGCTTTTGAAAATGATTTTTGAGGCAACAGAAGCTTTATTAGAAATAGTTGCTTAATAAACTGTTTAGACCTATTCAGACACATTTTTATAAATACACGCAAACATACATACACACACACCTTAATAATTACAAAAATGTAAATTTTGTTGTTACTACAGTTACAATTTGTTGTTACTACTGTTAAAGAAATAATTGTTGACTTTTAAGGAAATAGTATAATGTTAAATTTTTGAACTTGTAGTGTATAAATTAAGGAAGAGCGGGGCATCCTGGCACAGATAACTATTTACTTAAAAGGATGTCCCTACTGTAAAAAACTATTTTGTAATTATTGGTTTGAGAAATAAACTGTTTCTATTTCTATATTTTTATTTCAAGTATGAACGTATCGCCCTTAATGAAACAGAGTTATTAATCAGTAACATTTTAATGACTGAAGCGTGATATTCAATGGCTTCTTAAATAAAACTGGATTGATGCAACAATTGAATTATTTTTCTCATATAACATCAGCCGCGAGCAAAGGACTACTTTTGAATAGTAACAAATTTCCTTTATTAAAGAAAGCGGTAACAGTGCAGAGGAATTTAGTTCGGAAAACATTTTGTACCTATCGGGCTCGAGTTTGGAAACTCAAGATGCAAACGAAACGCTCCGCGAAGTTGGACGTCTGTCGTGAGAATACGAATCACTTTAAATTCGAGTCAAACCAAAATAACAGGACTCCGTGAAACTTTTTGCAATGGCAGATCTTCGAGGATACCACTGACTTCGGTAATTTTGTCTTTGCTTATCAGAATCTGACCAGACCTTGACTGCTATTTCGATTCAACTCACAATTTTTTTTATAAATTGCCTTAAACTTAATTTTCTTTTCAAAATTGTCTTAAACTTAGCGTCATTAATATCTATTATTATATTGAAGCGAATAAATAAGGAAATTGAAACCGAAAAAAAGTTTTTAATTACACTGCTATATAGCAGTGTAATTAAGAACTATTTTGGGTGACAAAATATTGACGTCTAACAATAATATCTTAATTACAAACTTAAACAAGTTAAAAGCACTTCTGTAACCGAACTTTTTTATGCCGTGAACATATATCGGGAATAGTCAGCACTAACTAAACGGAATGGATTCGAATAAAAAGTGGATTTCGTCAATCAAGAGCAGTCTCGCCTAAAGTGTCCATTTAGTAATCTTGACCCCATTATGCTTAATTCTCCCCCAATCGAGGATATTAAGTGGCTTCCCAATAAAGAAATTGGGAGCCCCATAGACGACGTGGTTACACGTGATGGCATTTTACAGTTAGATAAAGGCATTAATGAAGACATAACAGCCGAACCCGCCAGCAACGTAGCACCGCGATAAACGCAGTAATGAGGCAGCCGTGTATGTTAATGCAGTTGTTATGTTAATCAGGGGAACACCTAAACTCTTGTTAACCACGGCTTTAGAAGCCGGGCCGACTGGAATCGATGGCGTACCTATTTTTATCGAATGCCTTAACGAGTTCGTTATGACTGTTTTAACGTCCGATCGAGGATCGACGGTTCTAATTGACCGCTAATGGTAATGGGGAAAGGAAGAGGTTTGTGTGATCAATCATGATAAACTCTATGAGTTGAAGTTTCATGCATGCTTGTGAGTAATTTTGAAAAGGATATTTATTTATGTAGACTTCTGCTTGTCAAACACTAAAGATAAGCTCGCAGTTTAAAGTCTTAGTACTATGTAAATGGCTGTTGGTAGTGATGTTTATCTATGGATTGCATAATTTTTACCGACTACAAAAACGGAGGTTTTAATTTCAATCCATATGTATAAAATAATATTTGAAACATTTATTAATAACATAACATCCTAACCCGCCGTTTTGTAGCTTATAATAAACACAGCTTAAACGAAGCACAGCTTATAATAAAGTGTATAAGATAAAATTCATATATGTCTATGAATTTGTTGACAACAACTATTTGAAATGCAATTACTCTTTTTACTTTGTATTAAGAATCTTGAACCTTAGATGATAGTTAAATTTTTATCCAAATCGTTAAGGTATTTTACGATATTTTATCTCACCATTAAGCTCGTGGTGAATCAGCACATAAAATGATTAACAAATTCATTTTCATTTGAACTCAGGTTGCTTGATTATATTGAATGAAAGCGAGACACTGAGATTATCTCTTATCTCCGTGTCTATATAATAAAAGAAAAGAACATAGACGTTAGGTTATAAAAAACTTGTTGCCTTAAACCTCCATTTTCTGTAAAAAATATTCGTTCCAGTGTTTGTCTGTTTGGGGAAAAAATAAACACATTTTAAATGCTATTTCTCGACTTATTAAACAACAAAGTGAAGCGTAAAGGAAAAAATGAAAACATAAGACGTTTATTTTCCGCAATGGTGTGTAAAAAGAAACGCTGGATCCCGCAGTCCTTTGAAAGAATCCGATATATTCATATTTCGTGTGAAAGACGCTTTTATGCCATCCTGAGGCGGTGGGGGCTCGTAAACAAGTTTTATAATCTTATGGGAAGAGGAAAACATTTGGTTTTTATCGCTAGCCTTTAGTGATGTACCATCGTGATCTTTAAATCTTGCTCCCAGTTAATAAACCTTAAGAATTTTAGTGAAAAACCCTTTTAAATTGTCTTGAATATAGTAAAAGTATACGTTAGTATAAAAGTTAAGTATAAGATAAGATTACCCTTAGCGACAAAATTGCATAAAAATCTAAATTTGCTTCTAAGTTTTTTAATATTACCTTATGGCGAAGTTATCTTGAAGTTATTGAAAAGAGCTGAAGCTGAAGTACGAAGTTCTATTATAAAGTAATATAATGTTAAATAAAATGTTTCTCTCAGGAGAAAAATTATATGGACTGTTCAAGAGCATATTTAAAGTTTGCGCTGTCAATAAAAAAATAATTAGTTAAACCATTTAAAACCCAAATAAAATGAAGGTTACGTCATTATGAACAATTGATTTCGATGATTATTGATTTAATACGGAAATTTGATCGGCAGAGTTCAAGAGCGCGCGCACCAGGGCGTGCTGATATTCAAAGCACTTAGTTGTAATGCACTCGAAGCACGCCCGATAATAAAACAAGTCAACTCCAATTAAGAAGTGAAAGCGGCGAACGGAGCCGGCATTGTTCGTTACAATTGGCTTCTGTATCTTAGACACTAGGATTCAAGCCGCCCGGCACCAGTAATTAAACTGTTCTACCGCACCGGCACTGATAATGCCATTTGCGAACAACACGAGCCTGATTATCTCACTCCATACGCTCGCTGCAGGTCGTGTGAGGTTAACACAGAGATTGCTAGATTCTCTGATTTAATTTCATTCCGCAGTACATGCAGATTTTGCTCTGATATATATCAATCTATCTGCACTTACTGCAGAATTAAATGAAATCAGTTGATAGTATTATCTAAATGTTATTATTATTTTACTGTCAAGTTAAAATTCTGCTGCACGATTAAGAAATCTACCTTTTACCATAACATTCAGTGATAACATAACAAGTCTTACCTGCCTATAGCACCACAATTCCAACTAAATTTTATCTATCCCTGCTCCGCGATAATTGCTTTGAAAGATCAATCTCTATGCCATGTTCTAGAACATTGTCCTTTAGAACAAAATACAGAACGAGGCAAATATCAAAGCATTTCCAATAATTCACTTACTCTTTTGCACACTACAGGCATGAGTCTAACCATTACTACTGTTAGAATGAAAACCAAGTGGCTTTCAAAGTTTTGCAGCTCTACCATTGCTGTACATGTCTATAGGTGGACTTACGCTTTTTTGTTCGACTTCTGCTCCCTTTGTTTTTGTTAAGATTTTCGATAGCAATGTTTTTGTATAAACTTGACAAGGATCTGTAACGTGGAGACCAAACGAAACTTCGAGGTGATAAACCCCCCAATCTAATATAATAAGGTCATTAATCACTTCGGCGCTCGACCTATTCCGATATATTCTTGATCAAATCTATCCTTAAATAATACAAAAATTCTTGGAAATTCGACTAACGACGTCTCCGACATTTCTGTATTTTTTTTTTAGTTTTATCGTATATGAAGGTATATTTTCTGTGTCTTGTTTTTCAAACCATTGTGAGATAACAATTATTCTTATCTCATTAGTACCAACTTTTAAATCAAGCATTCCTGCGACGAAATTTCGACGAAATTGACAAATAATACAATTATCTTACATTTTTGCTTTGAGCTTTTAGGTATATTTATTAATATTAAATTTAACCACAGCTATGTTGATACGTTGGAAGGAATCGAACATGCCTTTGACTGAATTAACCTTTGATGTGAATCGGCCTTTTGATAAATTTCAATTCAAAGGGCCCAATGTTTATTTTCAGTTTATTAAGAAGAAAGCAATGTTGAAAAAGAATATTTATATAAAAAAATTACTTTCATCCTATTCAATATTTTTATTGGGCTTTTATTTCAACAATATGGACTTAATGAATGATTATTATGTATATTTTATTGCACTATAAGATTTTATATTAAAAAAAGTATCTTTTTAAAATTTAAATTAAAAATTAGTTTTGTACAACTTGTAAAAGTACTTGGCAGTGCAAGTTGATTATTGTTCTATCTTGTGTTATGTACATTGTTCATTCATTCACTAAATCTGCGATCATCTCACAAGCGTAAAAAAACTGCTGTCAATCATTCACGTCCCACATTATGACTGAATGTATCTTACATTCACTGCATGTTCACATTTTTGTTTTAACTAAATATTTATGCATCATCAAGTATTAATTATCAAACACTTAAAAATTGAAAATACATTTTCATTAAACATTCTGCTTCTTCCCATCACTGGTCACATTTCATTTATGATGTCTCCACCCCGACACGTCTTCTTCTGGCAACCGAGAGATTTGTGAATGGCGCGAAATCTACTTAAATTTTCTCGCTGCTTCCACTCTGCGGAAGGAAATATTTGTGTCGGTCACGTAATAAATGATTTTCATTTCGCGACCTTATGATCGGTTAAATGCGGCTGCATTTCCATTCGACATAGTATAAATTAATTATTTGCACTTTACTTCATAATTTTCGTTACTATTAAGATTCCGATTTTATTATTAAGATTAAACTTCTTACACCTCAAAGGATTTTAAACCGGCAACGCATTTGCAAGTCGCTTGACATCGAAATTGTCCAAGGGTGGCCACTAGATGAATAGCTTGCTAGTTTTCCATGAAAAATTACTTTAAAAAAGTAATATACTAACAAAACATCAACTTTTGGCAATGAATAAACTAGCTCCGTCATTAATTATGAAGTTAAATGAAATTAAAGATATAATTTAATTGAGAAGAGTAACAACTTTAAACATTAAGTATGCAAATGGCCTAACATCTGTCTTTGAGTTCAACTTAGAAACGGTTTCATTTGGTCCATTTTATTTTGCAGCCAATTTAAATTTCATTTGCCATGAGAATAACTAAAGAAGAAAGTAGTCTTCTTTTACCTCTTTATGTGCGTAATAACACAGATTAGTTTGCTGCCAAATGAGAAGCAGTCACAGAGTAGCCAGTAGAGGCAATATGCATTCCCTCCGTTTTCTTTTAAAAAGATTTTTAATTTATGTATCCATTAATGATTTGAAATTTTTACTATAATAAAATGGTCCACTTTAAGACATAGAAAACAGCTTATTTCACTTTCCATCCTATATTATATATTTATTAACTGCCTCCGTTGCCTAGTGGTAGGGCACTTTAAGAAGCGAAGTCCGTGAGTTCGAATCCCGCATAGGATAACGACTCTATGGTATTGTCCTTAGTTTGGTTAGGGCATAACGATTGATCACCAGATTGCCATAAAAGTAAGATGAACTATGCGTCGGATGGGCATGTAAAAGACTGTTCAGGCTTCTTATCGACGTCATCTAACAGTGGCTTGGAGAGGTCGTTATTTATAAGTCGGTTTAATGTGACCGCCTCTGCGTCTGATCTTTCTCGGGTCGTGTCGGGTATCCGTCTCATTGGGCTGTGATAGTAAACGAAGAGTTAGTGCACCTTCAAACGCTTGTGCACTATAATATATGTTGCGCAATTAGCAGATCTATTGTAGATCGGTCGCCGAGGCCGGAATCGGTCGGAAGAACATCCATTAATATATTTATGCAAACAATCAAACTAATCCATTGCTCTACTGCCACATGAAGAAGGAAATCGCTAGTTATATCAATTTGTAACCAATCAAATCCAAGTTTTCGAAACGTCGGTTATTGTTTTTTTTTGTCTTACTTTTTAAATCGTTCTACAGCAAGAACTAACGAAGAAAATTCTCAAACTGGACACACCTGTTTTTTTACACTGTGTCCGTCCCGAACTCCCTCTGGCCCGGCGGCCCGGCTAGGAAATAAGTTGTTGAAGAATGCAGACCGAGTTGATAAGAGTTCCCGCTCTGTTTAATGAGCTTAATTTGCAAAAGTCACGACAAAAAGATAGGGCCTTTACGCTAATAGAACTTTGTCAAAGGGCCCGGATGGACGATAACGGAGGTTCGGTGGGCGTTTAATGGGCGGCCGTTTGTTGTGATCCGATCCGTCCTCATTGTACCGTCGCGGATAAAAATGTTAAGCCTTTCACTCGATCCGCGACGAAACTTTGGCGCGTTCAATTTGTGGAGGGGGGTTAATGTTTTTGGAACGTAAACCCTTGGCCGTGCGCCTAGAAGGGGTAACTATAAGGGTCCTTCTACAAACGTCGCTTGGTCAGGTTTTTAACTATTTAATTTACTTGAAACTTCTTTATAACTGCTCTTTTTTAAAAGTTAGATAGTTGTTAAGGAACTATTTAAATCAATTCATGTGGTCGAATCGTATTATTTGTTTTATTTTCATTGAGAATAGTACATGCTAGTTTGTGTGTTTGTGAAAAACTTTCATATTTCGTAGTAAATAACGTAACGTGTTTAACTATAACTAGAAACTATATAAAAATGTTATTTATAATAGTAGAGTTCAACTTAGTATGTTACCATATTAAGTTGAACTCTATTATCATATTTAATCAAGTTGATTACGCGTGTTAGTGTTTTCGATTCACAAAATCACATCTCTATAATAATTAATAATAATATTGTCACCCAAACTCATCTATAGATCGTCATGAAACTTAAAGTTATATATCAGACGTTAAAATACTAAATTATCTCTCACATTTACTCCAACACCTCTTATATTTAATTGATTAGAACTAAACTGAACTTGCTTATTTTATCGCGTTTTATTTAATTTAAACTCTCGTTGCAAACTCTTTACAGCGGTCTTCGTCGCACCATGAATGATATAATCGATCGGTATATAAATTAAAAAGCAATTAAAAGTATAAGTAAATTTTCTAAATCTATTAATTCCGTAATGTGTTGCATTCGCGTCCATAAGAAATCTTTATGTAAACCAGTATGGAAATCACTAACAAAAAAGACAATGAACACTTCAAGTGTTTGAAAAGAGATTTATTAAAAAACTGTTGTGAAATCTGTAAAATAGTTTCATTTTATAATTTATAAAATCAATTTCGAGAAAATTAACTATGACGTGAACATCGTGACATGTAACATCTGAGTCATTCCCATGACTGCAAAACCTGTAAAATATTCATCGGGAATTTAAAATTTAATTACAGTGTGATAAAATTATATGGATCATACAAAAAGTATAAAAGCGGAGACCACAACGTGGCCCCAGTGCGATTTGGCGGACTTTAGACATTTAAAAAGTACATCACAATACAATCCTTACAATTTTTTTCCATTGTCTTCGAGAACGTGATAATACAGTACTTAAAACTGTTAGTTGCAATTGACAGATTTGAACTGAGATTACTCGAGTATATTACATCAAAAGCATAGAAACTAAGGTGCATAAAAACTCCCGAACACTACGTACGATGAGTTATTTCGCTTTTTTTTACGATGAGTTATTTCGAATTTACATTTGATAAGAAGAGACAGTTTAGTTTTGTCCTTCGATGTGAACCGGCCTTTCCTGCTCCGACAAACAAATGTACCGGTGAGCCTCGCGTACAGGTCAGATGGGCCGGATAAACTGACCGAGGCGCAACGAAAGGTGTCTCATTAAACTGCTAATGACTAGGATAAACTCCGCTCCTGCCTAACGACGCCCCGCGCGAATTTGGAATCTTTTCAAATTCGAATTTCGCCTGGATTAGACCAAATTAACGTATGGGGATTCCGGGGGGCGCCAAATTTGATTCGTCCCGTCCTAATGAGTGTTTGTTGCGAGCAAATGGTGTTGCACGTTAGTTCGGGTATAAACCGTGCTCTAGTGACAGCCTGATGGAGCATTGCGAGCCGGGGACGGGATATTGGTTTAAGCCTTTGATTGCCAATTTTAAATGCAAAGGAGGAACTATTTTCCTCTATTTATTAGATGTGCGATACACGAGACGTGAAACGATGACGTGGCCCGTTTAGACAGTAGAAATGTTATTTCCCGGTTTGATGGAATTAAGAGTGAGTTTTACAGGTACAAACAAATAATTTCTGTAACTAAAGTAATTGTAATAGATCGAATGAAGTCTGATAAACGTATTTTAGAAATAAAACAAAATTATCACATAATTGACTTGTATTCTATGCGATGAATACTGTAATTTTTTAATTAACGCCTTTGGGGAGTAATTATTGGAAATTACAAGGGATCTGCAAAGCACGACAAGCCAATGAGAACAATGGACCCCAGCACCCCGCACGGCACTAACGAAGCTTTGGCACACCGCATCTCATGCGCACAAATTACATACAATTACAGCTTAACCGAACTTAGCCAGTACAAAATGGCCTGCCGCCCCTCTCTCACAACCGCAATAGAGCGATAATACAGACGTAACCGAGGAACGTGATACAGACCATCTTAAGTTAGCCGCTTCCATTTCCCATCTACCGGTTTATTGCGACTTTAGATCGGACCGGAACTCATATGAGCTGAATTTATCTCGGCGTTGCGGATTTTAGGTCGTAAATTCTGTGTGGATGGTCATGAAGGCTTTAGAGGGATGACGATACAAATTGATCCATCGCCAGTCTGAGGGCACAGTTTATTTGGAGAATAAGGGTGATGTACTATTCGATTTTGTTGATAGTCGATTCTCATCCTGTTTCTCATCTTCAATTATAACACAACTTTGCGAAAAACTACTTGCATTATCCAATCAAAGATTTCTATGTCTATTTTATTTCTTAATAAAACGATGGAAATTCGTTTTGGTGCTATATAGTCCTATATAGCTATAGGTGCTATATAGTTTGAACGATTAAATAGGATCAAAATAGGATCAAATCACTGTACCGACACCAAAGAGATCGAATAAAATTAACCGAAAATTTAACTATAATTAAACACTTTC
This sequence comes from Eurytides lysithous rurik, assembly GCA_018247575.1. Taxonomy (NCBI): domain Eukaryota; kingdom Metazoa; phylum Arthropoda; class Insecta; order Lepidoptera; family Papilionidae; genus Eurytides; species Eurytides lysithous. The sequence goes on from DWHO01002612.1 coordinate 10,612, forward strand.
CTAAATAGTTACATTTTTACAGTCCTCCTTAGGACTACATTATACCACTACATTATACGTTATTAGTTATTTTAAACGGAAAACAGTTTTATCGTTCGTCATAAAAAGGGCAACACTGTAAAAGTGGGTTCTGTGTGCCAATACTCGCACTGATTGACAAATAACAACACACCTACCCATAACAATACACCTTGCTCACTTTGTCATTTCGCCTTGGAGCACGGTGAAACACTACCGCATACACTAGATTCACCTGGGTCCCAGGGCGGTTTTCACCGCCTCCCGTTCCTCTTACCAATGAACAGTCGACGACAGTCGCGGTCCAGGTCCATACACCAGACCCCGACTGTCCCCTAAGTAATTTTAATTATAGTTTATTAAAATTCTGACACAACAGGTATGTCCTCATGTGTGACCCAGCAGGACATGGGTTCTGTCCAATCCGTGAAAACTAGCATTTCCACGGATTCGGCGATCCGATGAATAATAGAGCCGCATAGGCTAAAAGCGTAAACGTCAGTCCACATAAGTCATAAGTTTGGTCACTTTATCCCGTACAGAAAAAACAAAGTAGACCAATAAAATTGTGATCGATAAAATGTTGAACAAATAATTTGGACAATGCTCGAATTCCCTCAACATGGTGCCGCATGACGTTTTATGTATTGATACTGTTCGTTACGTGCCAGTAACCCAAATATAAGACAGCCTATTGCTATGCCTATTGATTACGTTGGCAACATTGCACTTCTAACCGAAACCTAGCAGTACTTGCAAATGTCTGCAGTCAAATAATTAACAATCAAAAGCAAGCAAAATAATCCAACCGCATTTAAATTACAAAACACAACCTTGAATTTAATACTTAAAGCACATTGATTCGAGTTAAAAAAGTGCGAATTGGATTACTCTTATTTATTACATAATTATTTTCAACAGTTATTTTATTAATTAATAATACATATAACTATAACCCCCATTGTTATTGGAGCTGTCTTCGTGACTTATCCTACAAACGCCAGACATAACAAGTCTGTCATATTATCTCCAGGCAAGATTTTCGCAGTGAGCAAAACTCGCGAAGTGCATCGGATGTTTGCCAATGAAAGGCAAACTACACCGTCCCTACAGTTCTTAAGCGGGCGATACAAAAGTGAGTTATAGCCGGAGGTAGGCAATAGCGCCGCTATCTGGAGTTCATTTCATAAATATGAACAAAGCCGGTCGTGTGACACGGCTCCAGCCCCCGGCGTGCGTACCGTGCCAAAATTCAACGCACGGATGAGGGCTGCGTCCAAGTTTCAAATCAAGTCTCGCAATCCACTAGTTCTTACTCCCAACTTTGCATTTTGTCGTTATAGACTAAACAGTTAGTTTTTTTAAGTATCTAGATACTAAAGACATTCTGAGCGCTGACGCAAATTATAACATAAGTTATAAGACAAGTCATAAGATTCCAATTATGAAAACTGTATTTTTTTTAAAAGAGAGTAAAACTAGGAGTTTTTCTAAGTTTTTTCGCCTGTTCTTCTAAGGATCGAGACATTTTTTCTGAACATGTAATAGAATCAATAGACGTCCACGAGTGATTGTAAACCAATCCAATATTGAATAAAGAATTTTGGCTTTGGATTTGACCATAAGATTTTCTTTATAAAACTTTAGATATTGCGACTAAAAAAGTAACAAACGTTCACAGATTACGTTTAGAATTCATAGTAGTTATTTAAGTTCTAACTTTCTTACTAAAATTACATCATTATGTTGTTGAAAGGTTAAATATCTTTTTTTTTCAATAGTGGTGCTTTATTTCCTCCTCGATATCTCCAAAGTATTTATTATTTTGCTAGTTTTCTGATATATTCTTTCACTTTTAAAAAGTGAACTAATTTCCTTGATTATAGTTTTGGTCTGACCGTTATTTTGACTCAAGACAACGACAACAGTCAGTTAATCATTTATATTTTAACGTAGCAGGCGGTAAATAAGCAAACGGTTCAATTGATAGTAAGTTCACCGCTAATAGATACTTACTAGATCTATGCACTTGCGGAAAGCGAAATTGGCGCCCTTGTCTTCTTCTTTTGATAACTGCCGACGACAACTGATCACACAATTAAGTAGTCCGTAGCAGGAAAATAACAAGGAAACGTACAATGATAAATAACCCGGTGATGTGGATAGTATCAAGTGTATCACTTTGGGGTGCCTATATTCCGGTTTAAGTTCTTTCTTCTTTTCTTTAGTAATCTTTTAGTTTATTTATTCTTTCTGCAAACAATGAAAGACAAAATCAGTTTGAATTTGGACATAGTTGTAGTTTGTGGGACAGAAAGTAGGCACGGGTTAAATTTTATGCCGCATAGTAGTTTTTTTTTTATGGTGACGAAAGACTCAAAATTAGAATTTAAATTAGAAAAGCTACTGGCGACGCCTAATATCTTAAGATCTTATTTA
>DWHO01002613.1:0-13067 GCA_018247575.1 Eurytides lysithous rurik
GATCACCTGATTGCCTGAAAAGTAAGATGATCCATGCGTCGGATGGGCATGTAAAAAGTCGGTCCCGGCTTCTTGTCATCCCATGCCATCTAGCGGTGGCTTGGAGGTCTAATGTTGTCCTGAAGCAGCAGCAGAGGGCAGTCTAGGTTGTTTAACGGCGAGCCTTTTCATCATAGTTTTTTCCCTTTTCTTTATTTTTCTTTACTTTAAAAGAAAAAGAACGCTACCCTATGGTAAGATAGAAATATATTGAAAACGCCCTATACATTTATATAGGGCGTTTTACCCCTTATTACAAATATACACATACACGATACATAAATTTTCCGCGGACAAACACCCAGTTCCGAAACGAATATCTGTAGTTCGTGCAAATATTTACCCCGGGTGGGAATCCAACCCACGACCTGCGACGCCGAAGCCATTAGCTTACCATCTTCGCCAAACGGTCATCAAGTTTGCATTTGTTGATCTACGCAGCAGCACTCACTGCTACCGAATGGACCGGCTCGAGCCGGATAAGTACCACGACTTCGGGAAAGCGGCTTAAAGTGGAAGTGTTCATACTTTCACGTTTCGTCCGATAAGTGAGGTGCCCTTTGACCCAACCCCTGTCCTCCTCCGCCTCCCACTCATTTTCTTGCCTCCACTCTCCCTCCCTTCCCCTGCCCTCCCCCACGTCTTTCCCTTCCAAAAATCTCCACCGCTTTCTTTTGTGTTGTGATTGCTTATCATCCGGTGAGCCGCTTGCTCATTTGGCCCCATTAAAGAAACACTTGTCTGTCGTATGTGTGGTTTAGGTTAGAGATACGAGGTTGTTTCATCTTTTTCCCGGTGACCACGCCGACAACTTTCCCCATCGAACCGGAAGATAGTATTGCTCGGCGGTAGAATTACTGGCAATGATTAATTTTCGGAGATAAATTAGCGAATAACTACCCACAGCTTCTACCCACAAGTACAGAGTCGGGCATAGAAAATGTCACGTCTATGCCAATTAACCGCTTGATGCACACCTCCGTGACATATACGGGCAACGTTTACCTGCAGAATTGTGCAGCTCCGTGAACGTCACAGTCACTGTAATTTTATATGTCGCAAAATATTCTAGCTCCGTACGGGTCATGGTTAATATAGAATTAAAAATTTTCTAAATATTTTAAGTCCGTATCCGTCACGTTGGATGGTAGATTATTGCCATTCTCGAAATTTGCGTTTGCTTATGTTTTTGTACCTAAATTGATTAAAAAAATGTGCATTAAGGGGTTAATATAAACCTCCCTTGCGACAAACAAAGTGCAATTTCACCAAACTTATTATGCATATTAATAATTTTATTTCGTGTTATCGCACTTACTATAACTTATATTACAATATGTTATAGTTAAGAATAGATAGTTTACATCGGATTCACTAATCGATATAAAGAATAGCTGTGATGAGCAATTTTCGTGTAGAAGTAGCTAGCAATTTTTTTTTTATTTCAGTAGTAACAGTGGCTTACAAGTTCAGTTATAGAACTTCTTGCCTATCTATTTTGTGCAAGTCTTAGTAGCATCGTGTCCCCACATTAATAGGAAATAAAAGTAAATGGATACTAAAACATTTTCAATAAATTAATTTTGTGTATTATATCTACCTTACTGATTTCTGTGTGCTTGTTAAACTGTCAGTAGATGTATTTGTATGGATATTTGGCGTACGTTACATGTTCCACTACTGTTAGATCATGATATCCCGGCATTCCTTACTAAAAACAATTACGTCCAAACGTTTCATGCAAAGATTCGTCGAAGTCGAAGAAAAGTATCGTCATGCCATGTTTTGATGGGAAGTGGGTCAAATTTACAATAGAATATCATTGAATATATATTCGATTGAAACGACCACGCTGATGATTTACTGTGGCTTAGGTCACGAATCCTTTTACTTTTTTTGTTCCTTATTCTATTTCTTGGGGTTTTCTTTGAAATAAGTAGTCTTCTTTTTTAATGAGTCATCTTTACTACACAATATTACAATATATTGCATATATACGCGTTTATTTAGTCATTTAATAGAAAATTTTTTGTTCCTTATTTAACATATTGTACGCACGAAGGTTTCGAAAAAAAGGTTTCGACCGTGATTGAATAGATTTTGGTCGACCAATAGTTAATTAGTATTATGTCAGTCTACATAATAATCGACAAGTTAGTGTACTCTATCTAAGTTTCTAAGCCGATGAAAGTACTGCGAACTAGGTACGGCAAGAGGGTCCAGGTTTTACTGATCGAAAGTAGAATAAAAATCTGTACATAAATAAACCTTTCGCGTCTTTTAACCCTAACCATTAAATACGATATAGCAAAACTCTAGGATAAAAATACAATATTAACAGATTTATGTATGTAAAACCAAAGAGACGAATTATTTTTAGATCTTGAATTATTATTTTATCTATTGTTCTTCAGCACGTTCGGTTTTATTATTAGCTATCGCCTTATATCCGAAAAAAATGATATGGCTTAGAGAATTAAGCTAAACTATAAAAAAAGTAACAAAATAATCTTACAATCATGTAAATGAAAGGGTGCGGTAATGCATACTGTGTATATACTACATATATGTGGTATATGTATGTTGATGTAAATCAGGTAAATCAGGAAGCAATTTTTTGACATTAAAGAGTTAGGAATGACAAAATATGATAAATAACAATCAGGGTGGTCAACTTCTAACCTGGCCTCACCAAACTAGTTAACAATAACTCATTTTTTTTCACTGCAGGATCTGAAGTAGCGACTTTGGGTTTAAACGCGACTACCATACGATTAGGATAAATATCTAAGACCATGCATTTTTAGCGTAAAAATTATGTAACAGCTCGGTTAAGCAGTGACTCATTGCTAGTCAGAGGTGATCAGTGGAGATTGACGGACTTCAAATTCTCCAGAAATACTTTTCTTATCATTTCCTGGATATACAGGTTACATCATGACTTTTAGTTAAGGATGTGGTGATTTATCACTTAAATTGATGATGATTGACAGGCACTCATATCAGAATGTGTGTTATATGTTTTCGAGTATATTGAAAGAAAACCACACCGCTCTTTGCTTGCAATATTGTAGTTTAACAATCTTGTCGACAACGCTAGACAAATAATAAATTGGTGTCTCAGGTCTAATTACACTGACTGGTGGCTAGATGAGCATTTTGATTGCCATAATTTTGTCGTTTTATAAAAATATTTAACTACTAGTCCTGATTTAAAACTTAAAAATTTTTGTTATGTTTTTTACTTTTGAATAATGCTCTGATTGTGGTATTTTTTTCTATACATTGTTCAGATAACAACTCGAAATATAAGGCTGTGTTCCATACTAGATAGTAATCTAATGTTATTTGTTAAAAATACTTTGTATGTTTAGTTAGCCCATATTCTTATTAATTTTATTATTGGATGCTGCGTTACAACCCTAGTATATATAATAATATAGCTGTACCCAGGCAGGACTTTGGTCTATTTGTCTCGTGCGACAATGACCTCTTTTTGACTTCGATGGGATGGTATATGTGTTCAGTACCATATATAAGGACTATATAAAGCTACGAGACACCGAATTCATCTAAAGTCTGGTTTCTCCGGGAGGTGCAAGGATACGCCCAAATAATTTAACAAAACATTTTTATTATTAAAAATTAAATTGTATTTATTATTGTCTTTACAAAACAAATATGTAAAACCTTATACACAAAAAAAGTCTGTAATGAATTTCTTGTTCATTTTCATGAGTTAGATCAACCGTTTCATCAGAATGGATGACGCATGTTTCATCAATATTTAAAGAAAGTTATCCTATTGTTGACAGCAACGTTTCTTTTTAATAATATTCAATGTTTCATAATTTTTACTATATTTTAAATGCAGAGGTCAAAATATTTGTTACTTTAAAACGGGAACGATTGAACAATTTTTTATAAAACCTACATCGATGCATTCTGTTGCTTCCTCGACATAAAAACCTAAATAACGTTTGACACCGATTGGTTAAGTCCTTATTGAGGTATTTACCAAAAACTATAAACAAAATCCGTCGTGTCATCTAGTTTTGAATGACATAAAATAATATGTGAAAGTTATGGTACATCAGGGTTACGTCTCGAGGTACACCGTTGTCGGGCGAAAGTTTCCGACATAGAAACGTGTTGCTGTCTCTGCAATTGTGCGGGTCTAATCGGAAAATCTACGCTTTGCATTTATCGATTTTTGTACGATAGGGACGAAAAAATAAAATATGCGCGTAGACGACAAAATAATGTAGGTAAGAACCCAACAGAAGATTTAGACCTTATTTTTATAAAAGACTCATCCGGTCACTTTAAGAAACTGCAAAAAATGCTATGCATCGTATTCTGAGTGTCATTTACTATATAGATGAAGACGAAAACGTCAAAACATCTTATAATTGAACCCCATTAACTTTTACCCGTACATTTGTTAGAAGTATTTCACTGAGGTTCTTCATACAGACATTTTTGCAGTCCCCCTGGGGTGGTACAATTTGCATTGCCAGTTATTCCACCGCCAAGCAATAGTGAACAAGCACGGCTGTGTTCTAGTTAGAAAGGCAATATTGCCATTGTAATTACTGAGTGTAATTATTACAATCACGTATGTAATATATGACAGTAACGGTTGTTGTAATTTTAATATATTAAAATTAACGGTCACTAATCTAGTGATGTGCGTCAGAAGATCCGTTTTTGAGTTAAATTGAAAATATACGCTCGACTTTAGCGTTGTTTAGCGCGAAACTTTCTTTACGCATTAATATTTTAACGTCGTACTACACGTTTTCGCTAGATAACAATATTCGACCATTACGTAAAAGTATTTAAATTTTTAACTACGTAGTCACGGATAACAGTCGATCGTTGAGATCGTTGTATGTTTGAACAACCTACATCAGCAGATGATAAGATGGTAAAAATTAAAACGCCTTGCTTATTATCTCTATCCTAATAATACGAGCTCGTTAGTGAACAGTTGATGCCTTATTATAACTGTCATCTTTATCAATGCCTTTTATTTTGGGAGACACCTTAAATTTTTTATAAAATTCGCATGGTAATCATATGGCCTTTATTTGGTTAGGAGGGATATGTTAATATGTATATGTGAACAAAACTAAAGTTTATTGCCGGTACTACCCTAGACAGCACTAAATTAGTGAGATGGTGCTACTTTTTAGACACTTGAAGAGCTAATAAATACGTGTTGATTTTGTTCAATTTTATAAGTTGTTAGTTGCAAGATAAGAAGGCGGGATAAATGTTCACAAACTATATTCAATATTGTGTAAAATTTAAGAACAATTTGTAAAAGTATTCCTTTTTTTTATTAGTAACATGGAACGTAACCGAAGTCGGGACGACTTTATAGTGTTTTGAATTGTCTGTTATAATCATTATAGAATGACTCATAACACTCGGGATAAATACCTTTTGTACATAGGCCAATACTTATATAAAATTTGTTCTATGTGAGCCCTCTGTGATTTCGAAGCCAATAACAATTGCAAACACGTATGAAATAATTTACTGAGTATAGCCGGAAATTATTTCACACTAGGTCTTCCACGCGGTTTCGTTCGCATGAATTTCGATTAGATATATTTTTTCGCAATTAGTGTTACACTTCTTTACTGTCCATCCTAAATACTATCTATAACTATGTAAAAAAACTTTGCCGATATCATTGCTGTAGGAAAAAAGACAAACCAACAGTTGCGTTTCCTTGTTTCAGATCGGTAGCGTCTTCCCTCATAATATGGTTGGTGTGCGGTTTGCTTTCGACATTGGGTGCTCTATGCTACGCGGAACTCGGCACTTCGATAACGAGGTCCGGCGGCGATTATGCCTATATTTACACGGCGTTTGGGCCCCTGCCGGCCTTCCTGAGAATATGGATCGCCCTCCTCATCATAAGACCCACTACGCAAGCGATCGTCGCCCTAACGTTCGGGCATTATGTCGTTAAGCCTTTCTTCCCGGAATGCGATCCGCCCCAGGAAGCTGTCAAACTCCTTGCCGCAGTGTGCTTGAGTAAGTTTGTATTTCAAAATATGGTTCGTACAACGTTTAGTATCGGCTATTAATTAACCTTTGTGCATCTATCTCTACGAAATTTCTTTTTCAGCTAATCGTTTACACATAGAATCTTCACTTTCGTTGATAGTCATATATTATTTACAATGTAGTTAATAAAATTCCTTTTACACATCATGTTTGTAATTCAATCTGAAACAGTTATTCTTAAATATTAAACGTAATATTAGCAATACGTATATATAATTTGCTAATATATACGTAAATATTAGCAATTATATCCAATAATGGTAACATGGAATACGATCAATAATCATAATCTAAAAAGGTTGTTTATTTTAATTACAACTACAATATTTCAACAAAAATATGAATCGCAATTCTTAGAAAATTTTCGTAAAGAACTCATGTATAATACGACTTAAGAAAAAGATTATAAAGGCTCGAATAATTACAAAAAATGTTATCTAAGTATATATTTACTGCGTTCTATAAAGTTGGTAAATTAGAATATTCGACATTCGTCACTCGTTTTCTTGGTTTATTTCATTGCATTTGAATACAAATTGTTTTCTACATTTCTCTGCTTCAAACTTCCAGTAGTGTGGTCGTGTTCAAAATGGCCCTTCCGGTTAACTAGTGCTCCTATTTTATTAGGTTTATAATGTTCGTCCTAATCAAGTCTCAATATAAGATAAGCGTACTTTTCAAACCTTTCTTTCGATTGATATTTTTTATTTATGATAAAACAAATTTATAAAACATTATTTGTAAAATCTAATTCCACGTATAGATTATGTACACAATATTTATCAGAGCGTACTTAGATTTTATAGTTAAAAAAACTGACAACCTTATGGTAACGTATTGTTAAATGGAGCACGTAAGACACTCACGTTGCACTCAGTGGATACTAACATCGTGAAGTTATTTAATAAAATCACATTGGAATTATAAATACGATTATCGCGACTGGCTTAGACCGACATTTGTCATTTTCGGCGCCGGCCTGCCGCTCTTGGGGGGTCATTTGTGCCCCGTCCTCAGCCCCAAGTCGTTAACGTATTATGTCATTAGACATGGAACTACACACTTGAATGACTCACATAGCTTTCTTATCCTTGCACATTTTATACTAACCTCTATAGCTCATAATATCGCTGCAACTCGAGGAATGTTCGCGGTGTCGTATTTCATTCAGTCTTATTGCTTAGTCCTTGCAATCTCTTATTTCTTATTTGTTCGGTATAAAAGAAAACGACGTTTTATTTCTATCCTATCCTATCTTATCTTATTAAAATATAAGACCGCACTTATATTTATTTAACAAAACAGCAGGTTATTACAATAGTTAGTTGTCAAATCAAATCAAATTATATTTATTCAAATAGGCTTTTAAAAGCACTTTTTAATTGTCATTTTTACATTTTGTTCGTGAGAAAGCCACTACCGGCTCGGAATACAGTTCTGTTGAGAAGAGCCGGCGAGAAACTCAACAGATGCTCTTTTAAAATATCGTTACAGTATGTTAAGCCTTAATACAGTGTAATAGCTATCCCATATATGAGTCGATCCACGCATTTTGATCTATCAGAAACTCCTGAACAGTATTATAAGCTTAAAGCAACATTTTTTTTTTAATTTTAGTTTTAAAAAGGCCAAGTGGTAGATCTAAGATATTTTGTGGAATTTTATTAAACATGCGCATAGCAATGTCCACGGATTTTTTCACCATTTGAAGACGAAATCGAGGTGTTACAAGCTTATTTTTAATTCTAGTATTCCAGTGTGCGTATAGTGTCCGAATAACGACACTAATCGTGTAAATGACCGCTTAAACATTCCGTCTGTTTTAATTACCTTGGTTTAATTTCACGTACAGTTAGTTACGTGAGGATCCACCCGTCATATTAGACAAAGAGTTAATGAAAATGCAGGAAAATTATCAGGTAAGTGTACACTGTAATTTTCATTACAATAAATATATATTATTACAACTATTAGCATTGTTGTATTTGCTTTATTTTCTGTTTACGACATTTAAAAAGGTAGGTATATATTAATATAATATATAAACAATATCAAATAAACTATGAACTTTGTTATTAAAAGCCCTTTGAGATTTTTTAAAGATTATTTTCCGTCTAATAAGACTAAGCGGTATTCGCTTTTATCAGACGTTTAATTCAAAGTTATTTTAGATATTAAAAAGAGAAAAAGAAAGTTTTCTTTACACGATGTACCTAAAAATTTGGAGTAAAATCACCAATGAAGTGAACCGATTGAATAAACGGCTCAATATAGATAGGAATTTTTTGCTTTCAAATTACAAAAACTGTTACACCATAACTTCGTCACGCTTGATCATTGCCATTCGTAATGATTGTTGGAGTTGCGTTGTCGCCTCTGTCATCGATACGCTTTGAAAGCGCTCCACAATCGTACTAAATGAAATTGTTTACAATCCGAGGCGGGAGCTATAATGGTTTTGTTAACAGTCGGAGTCACAATGTTGTTTTGAAGTCAACACTACCATGAAGATCCGAATGTGAACTAATTTGACACGTAAGCGGCAGACAATCATTTGGAAAACGAAATGATATGTGAGGAATTTTTTGGATTTAAGCACGTTACACTGAACAACTTTTCAGTGCGTGGATACTCCTAGCGTTGTAGTTATTATTGTTATAATTAATATAGTTAGTTTTTCTCTTCTATTTCTTTTACCAGAAGATAGTATAAGATAGACAGTTGAATGATCATAATTGTCATCTCATAGCTGTTTACGGCATTATTCTCAACGACAAAAACAAAATAAGTTTCATATATTATGTTTACTCAAGTTTGTCATGTTAGTTAACCCCTTGAACAATTTATTTTCAGTCAGCACTGCTCCGGCAGACGATTTCATTTTCTTAGTTTTAAGAGGAGGGATTGATATAGAAACTTACGGTTTTGTATATATATATATAATTAGTGTCGGTTAATTCTTCATTAATATTAAAAAATATATTACAGTTCTACATAGTATTTAAGCGAAAGTAAGTACTTGTTTCAAGATAACGTAACAAACATTATAAATGTGTATATATATCTATCGTTACTTATGTTTGGGTTAATGTTTCTGGTAATATTTCTACACATTATATATTTATTATATTTCCATCAGAAAAAATAAAATAACTTCTATAGACGGATATCAATGGCACATAAAAAGCTTATAGAGTTTCAAAAACCATTCATTCATTAAAGTGTTCGTAAGCTTATGCAGCGTTCCATAAAGGTTCGTTATAATTCGTTCATTTATCAAAAACTTGCTATCAAAATGAAATCAGTCAGCAACCTGCCTAACATATGACCATAGATATTTTTACAGTTTAAAAATATTTTATTGTAGACAATAAAATATTAGGAAAATATCTTTGTACTGTGAACAACCATGCAAATTTCATCGTTATTGTCGTTATCATTGTAAAACGCGTTACAGAATATTATTTTCCTTGCTAATAATCTGCAGAGAGTTGGCCATCTTTTACCTTATATTACTATTAGGTAGTATAGTAGGGTTTTGGCTTCTAACTTTATAATAGGTTTATATAATAGATTATTGCTAAAAAGCTATCATGAATAACCCTTAATAAATCACGCGATAGCGACTCTACATGAAAAAGATGATGTTTTTTTAATAATCATCATGTATTTGTTAATTTTTACAAATTTTTTATGTGAAGTACATTAAATATTTAGTAAAATACAGTGATACAATACATAATACATACATAAATACAGTTTAGTACTGTGATATAGTTATATTATTCAATTGGACCAAAAAACAATGAGTTGTTATAATATGCTAATGTTTGGTTGGGCAAGCTTTTCGCGAATGCTTGTTAATAACAATGGAATGCTGGTGAATGTCCGAGTCTGTGACCCGACGCAATTAACCCTTTTAGTGCCGGGCGAAAAAGAGCTGCCTGTGCGAGAATAACCCGCTGAATTTCACAGTTTTACTTAGGTTTTGGAAAATGCTCATAAAAACCAAACAAGGAACAATATTTACATGATTCAAAAGCAGTGTAACACACACACCACGCAAATTCTTTCCAGTTTTCCTGGAAGTTTTTGTACGGCTATGCGGGGCACATTTGTGGATGTTCCAGCCAATGGTGTGTCGTGTGCTATCCTGTTTACTTTATTGAAAGTTCGGAAAACGATGGCAATACAAAAATAACGCTTTCAAATTGCAATTGGGACGAACTATACTGTTCACAAGAATTGTCGAGGAGAAACTAATTGATACTAAGTCTCGCTGCGGCAATGCAACGTGATTTCGTGAGAGTCTTCAAACAGTTGTTTATATGAAACGCTCTCGAAAAGGTCCTATAAGGGCCCAACGCCACAGCTATTGACACCGCAGCTCGGATGTCGCCTTAGCGACCACCTGAGTGTTTATGTTGAGAATTCGGTACCTCCAAGCGATAGGAAAACGTCATAAAGAGTTAAAACCAATAACTATTTTTTTTTAATTCTCTCATAATGAAGTTCATTTATAACGTATTATAAATTTACTTGGATTATTTCTTCTGTAATGCGAATAGTAAAGCGCTACGAGGCGTGGACCGATATATCGGCTCTGGCACTCCTCACCAGTTCTCACCAGGCACACGGCACTAAAAGGGTTAAATTACCTCATAATTACTGACTTAAAGTTTGTGGCCAAATGTATCACAGATCATATCAATATAACAAGATACTAAATTGTCTAATGATCCGCAATGTCTCGCATGGCATTTAATGTTACTATACTGCCATATATTTGCTCGTTACCTTTTAACTTTACTTTTAATAAGCGTAGAATATGACCTGTTTATAGTTTTTATTAAGGAAAATTTATGAACACAAAGCTTTAACTAACCGAAATTGATATACACTGTAAACGATCTAGTGTATTTTTGTCGTTTGAGTCTGTTTTAGAATTTCCCTTCTTAAAGGCTGGGAACGCATTTGCACGTTCAGTAATGTTGCAAATGTCCATGGGCGGCGGTAATTGCTTACCATCAGGTGAACCGCTTGCTCGTTTGCCAGCCTACTACATAAAAAAAACGTAAGCCAAGCTAACGATGCGTTTAAATGCACACATTAACGTTATAGAAATATTGTTTGTATTGGACAAATAATTCGGGTATTCTTATATACTCTAGGTTAGGACTCTGTAATAACTTTGAAAATTAATATATTAACATCAATTGCTAAGACCGTAGCATTTCGACCACATTCTTGCTCATCTGAATTCTGAATTAAATTCAAATAAAGTATAGTGACATTACCAAATTGTACTGACTTCATTGACACTTTCTTTAAAAATAATTAAATTTATAGTGTCCGTAAAATATGAGATTTATATATGTCACCAATTTCCAAATGTCGATACATATTCAAAACGTAGTTGTTGCTTGTTTTGTTTATAAATTGATCATTCGCGGCCATTATTTCTATATTGCTTAAAGTTATTTTTCATCATATTAAGAATTTATCGAAATATCAACATTTTCTTTGTTTCTTAGCGTGACATTTCTTAATATTCCTGCTCGGATCTTATTGTTATTGGTGATAAATTCTTAAATAGATAGTTTTAACACAATGAACGTGTTATTAGTTCGCGTGTAGTGTAGTAAATTTATTTATTTATTTTTTTATTTGCACACACACGAATATAATATCATTATAGCTTTGGCCAAGGCCAATGTTACTGGATTGTTGCTAATAGTACGGATTCGTTATTTCCTGATGTACATACACTAAAGCTGAGAAGATTGTTTATTCTTCTTACAAAAATACGAACTGTCCAAGACACTGGGTTTTGAAACCCTATCAGCTTAAGCTTTGTCTCGAAAACATAATGGTTATTGAACCCGCTAGGACCATTGATTTGTTTTAACAATTAACATTCGAAATTCATGTCTTGATTTAGATTTTTTGTGACAAAGGACTGACTTCAATGTATGTTTTTTTATGGTTTAGGCCTGATGACCTACCTACCTGATGGTAAGTGATGACTACCGCCCATGGAAATTTGCGTCATTACAGAAGTTGCAAATGCGTTGCCAGCCTTTAAGGGGGAATTTTTTAAGAGGGTGAGAGGGAGGGAGGAGGACAGAGAGAGCGTAAGGGAGGAAGTAAGGAAGGGAATGAGGGAAGTAGGAAGGGGGGAGGGATGGGCCACCATGTTTTCTTAAAGTAATATCAGTTCGTTTTTTTAAATGTTTTTTATGCGATTTCAAGTCCCTATAAACACTCAATTATCTCGTTTAAAAGGTAAACTTTTAGAAACATGAATAATTTTTCAGGGAATGTCTCTCACCTACGGACACAAGCTTGAACCCTGGATTATACTTGCAATTAACAATTTAACAATCAAAAATCGAAACATGTGTAATTTATTTGTTCACTTGAATATGTGATAAATTTTGAAACACAGTTACGGCCTATATAATTTGTACTTTCAAAAAACTGTCGTAGGCTTACTTGGCCACGAAGGACATATTCCCAAGCTTTGTAGTGGGACTTGTGTAGCATTCTTCAACCTGACATTTGGATGTAAGGTAATGCGAAGCTGCGAACTACTAGAACTATAAGATGAGCAGTAGGAGAGATATAAATCCCGGACTTAAGCGGAATCGTGAGCGGGGGAGACTACAAGGACAATTTATCGGGCTAATATTACCGCGTCCCTGGACAAAGTTATCACTGGGTATAGGGACATAGAGATATATTTTGCAAAAGTTTGCTCTTTATCACTTAATTACTCTATATTTTCGTGCTGCCATATACTTTGCCTTTCTCAAATTTTATCATCAATTTCCCATTCTTGCCTTATACAATTTTTTTTCTCTTTTTTAATACAAAGAACCGCTTTAACTACATACACATAATTATTTACCTAGTGCAATAGGCTTGCTATTTTTGTTAATAAA
>DWHO01002614.1:0-13066 GCA_018247575.1 Eurytides lysithous rurik
CTCATAGCCCGATGGGACGGATAACCGACACGACCGGAGAGAGATAAGGCGCAGAGGCGGTGACATCAACCGACCTCAATTAATTCCGTATTCGTAATAATGAATTTCCAATCGAACCGATTAAAAATAATAGACAGGGATATCGCACAACCCAATCACTTTCGCGACACTTTTTTTTTTTTTTTTTAATATCTTACTGTTAGTTAACACTCTTCCTATATCAGTAGCGGTACTACCATACAAGGCCAAAAGCCCGGCTTGCCCTACTGAGGAATAAAATTTATAAATCCTAATTAGCACATAACTCGCGAATAATTTATTTTTAAATTTGAGCGTTTCGGGAATTACGTGCGAATTAAGATTTTATAAATTTTACTCCTTAGTCCAATTTCGCCGTCCAGGTAATTAGGTATTCGATGCATTATAAGGTTTTATACAAAATATTAACGAATTATCTATTTTTTGGGAGATATAACTTTATTTTCAGTTACCTCTGTTTAAATGTGTAATTTTGAGATATTTCTTAGAGAAATATAAAAGTTTCGAAGTTGTTTGTTTACAAAAACATAATTAACATGCATATCCCAAACCTCAAAACTGGTAGCAAAAAAAAAATAATATTAAAATTTGTCTGTAATTTTCTGCATAAATTTATTGCAATATTTTTAAACTTTAACCCTTTACATTTACTATTACTTCATTACAACGTTTCATATCAACGTTGTTTACTGATAGATAATTTTTGAATTATGTCACAGGAAAAAAACGTCATTACCATGCTATGACATGTCGCGATTCCCACATCCAAATAAAATGACCCACATCTAAATTCAATTTACAAGGAGTCGGCGGCCTCGTGCTCCATCAGTTCCCACCATAACACCAGCGAGACCACGCGCCATAAACAAATTTTGTCGTCTTTTTTTTTTTCTACGAAATCTAGCCAAATTGCATATTTTCAAAGAATGAATGAATTTTTTCAAAGAATAATTCATTAAGTAAAAAGTAAAAAATATTGTCGACCTACGTAAGAATTGACTTCAGTTTATTTTTATAGTACTTGTTCAAATTAATTAAAGTCTACGACGATAGCATCGGTCTTGCCGTCAATTGACTCTGCAATTTAGTTTACGTTTCATATGTTATTAATTTTATTATACACACGTCCCATGTGAATTTAAGAAGGATTAGTAATAGCCTTTAATAATATATTAATCAAAAATTTATTAGATATTATAATTTAATTATGACGAGATAAAGTTTTAACCGTAAAACGATCCTAGTATGTTAAACTTTCATAATGTCACGTTTCGCCACAACTTTACTTTTGTACAAACCGAAACTTTAAACCAATAACAAAGTTTGTCCGTTTAACTTCGAAGTAGGCCGCCAAATAACATACTGTTATAAAAAAACACAAGTGCGACGTCACAGAACGCTCGAAAATAATGTTTTAAAAATAAAAGCTTTTTGTTCAATAATATATTTTTAAATCAGTTTCCGAACGCAGCATTCACGTTCCCATCGATAAGATTAGCGACCAGTGACCGATAGGCGGTGCCATTTGGCTTCGGGCGCTTCACGCTGACAGTTTTGGCTCCGATCCACGGCTAGGAGTATTTCAGGAGACGCCGGGCCGAGGTCGTGACCCTCCACCTTCGCCCCTCTGTTCCCTCCCCTCCTCTATCCCCTCCCCTCCCCACCGGGACGCCGAGTCGCGACGCCGACGCCGGACCGCGTGGGTTGATACTATATTAGTACTAAGACGCTCGGCACGTCCCGATACGTGACCCGGGAGCGGATTCTTAAGACATCATCCCGATGATTTTTATTGATTGACTTTAGTGCATAAGGCCACCTTTGCAATTAAATCAACGATTTTTTATAACATCATGAGCATCGCAATCTAGCAAATTATTAAGTATTAAACGTAGTACGAAATTGATACTAAAATAATAACTAGCACTCGTTATATTTTATTAGAAGAACGAGATTAATAAACGAAAAGTAATTTATGCATCATGTCGCGTTAATGATTAGAAATCATGCAAGTAAAACCACGCATCGCAATAACACTAGACAAATTGCCGAGCTATTAAATAATTTATAAATACTGAGGCTTATTTTTTTAAAATAACTCACTTTATAGTTTATAAATTCTGAGGTTTACTTATTTTAATATAACTCACTTTGTTAAACTCAAGTGAAGAAATCTTATCTAAAGACAATAACTATATTAGAAATTCTTCTTTAAAGATTATTACATTTTTTGTACATAAACAACAAATAATAAAGTAAGTTTTTAATGTTGAAAATTGATTTCTCCCGAACTCCCGGCTTATTGATATCTCACCAGTAATGATACCACTTTGATCGTTTTTCAAAAGTTTTCATTCAATAACATTACAGATTTTTTTTTCTTATTTTTAAGAATAACATTTTTTTTATTTTATTATATATATAACACAAGTACAATTATAAAACTTGCTAAATGTACAACCAATTATAGGTAAACACAACATGCTAATAAATAATATTACATAAACAAAACAAAAGGTTAATTTGGAATTAATTCTAGTAAGTTCTTGGCAAAGTCAAAAAAAGTGAAAATATATCTATAGGCTTAGAAGTAAACAAGTTGTTTGCTAGTTTGCTTAATCTAGCGATCGGAGAGTTCTTGCCAATTCAGTTTTACGCAGAGGTGGAACAAGAAGTGAAATCGGATAGTTATACTTTTTAAATAGGTGATCACGCTATTCTAATTATTGAAGATTATTGAACATTTATATCTAATTTTAAGAGACTCCTCGTGAGCTTTTGTAACTATCTTAAGTCATTTAACTAAATTTGAAAAACATAAGTGAATCAAATAGATTTTATTGTTTCTTTTCTACTATATGAAAATTGGTGGGGTTCAAATGATGTATAAATTACCTTAGAACGGTTGAACAAGCAACATTAAACGCGACGTACGCGACGACTGCATCATTAATATAGAAACGGAAAATTTGTTTTATCACAATCGGTTAAGTGGTTCCTAAATTATGAACCAAAAGTCACAATACGACGTCAGTTAGACTGTTTGTTTGTAAAATAAAACTATTTTACGGATTTCAATTGTTTTGAATAAACAAAATACTGCTTCTACTACTCTTGTCCTAGTTACCAAGATGCACCGTCACTTGATTTAGTAACTGTGTTTTATATTTTGGTTCGATTCGTATATGACATCAGTATATGATACAGATCAAAGACAAAAACCAGCCATACCGTCTTCATTCCAAGCGCCTTCTATTTGAGGCGCTGCAGTGGACACTCCGAATATAAAATTTCTGGGAAACGTATAGTTTGACTTCAAACCACCGGCTAAGTTTATAGTTTCGCTGTTTCTGAAAAAAGAATAAATATGTTTAATGCTTCTAAGTTTCCAATTTGAATATGTATTATACATAGAAGACATTTTACATAAAAAATCGATTATTACAAATAAATAACATTTGTAATATATATAGTAAATACGTCATGAGACGATAGTACCAAGCTAAACGAAATAGGAGTGTCGATTTAATAGATTAACCCTGATTAATTCGGTACTAAAAAGTTTGAAACCCCATTAACACCAAATCATTAGTGTTACCCGATAGATGAGGAAGGAAATCAGTGTTTCAAATGTCTTAACGAAATAATAAGACTAAATAACTCAACACACCGTCTCATTTAATCATAAAATTACCGCCAGTATCTCTGCCGCCCTCGACAGAGGACAATGAAGCGGAACAAGTCATTTGCATATGAAGAAATAAGTTCGTCCGTGAAGTAATAAACTTCAGCGTGTCAAACGATAATACACATATTTGTTTAATATTAATTAAAAATAATCTCATTTTGAAAGAGTACATTATCGAAATATTAAAACATATCGAGAAAATTTTGTATCTTCTCTACAGTCCGTTGCGTTCACAGAGA
This sequence comes from Eurytides lysithous rurik, assembly GCA_018247575.1. Classification (NCBI taxonomy): domain Eukaryota; kingdom Metazoa; phylum Arthropoda; class Insecta; order Lepidoptera; family Papilionidae; genus Eurytides; species Eurytides lysithous. The sequence continues at coordinate 3,967 of DWHO01002614.1, forward strand.
AAAATGAAATTTGGCAGTTATATTTTACCTTAAAACTCGCGGAAGTCAAAAATTTTTATATAATATTCATAAAAAAAATATAATTTAGATAGTCAAATACATTTATACTATTAATGTGCACACATGATTTTTGAAATCATGACTGTTGTCCAAAACTATGTTATTCAATGAATAGGGGAAATGAAATACTCTGTAAATAAAACCGCCTTTACTCGTGTCGTGTCGTGTCTGTCGACCATTAATGTACGGTGATCGCTAGTACATACTATATAATCTACCAATACCCTACATCGATATTTTGCGTGAATATTTTTAACTTTATAAGAAACTAACTCTTGCTCTCGATCGTAATCGAATTCAATTCGGGTAATTTTTACCATAATTACTTTTTTGTCGTTATCTATGTTAAGGATCACAACGGTTCTTGCGTTTCGCTGCTGCGTAAAAAAATGAGATAAAGTTTATAACTTTGTCAACTTTTAGTAGTTGAAAAATAAGTTATTAAATTCCTTATTCTATATGTTGTATTTATTTGCTGTTTTATTGTCGTTTAATTATAAATACGATAGCGCTTTGGAATTAGTATGCGATTTCGAGATAGTATTGTATCCATAAGCAAATAGTTACGTCAATATGTATAAAAATAATTAACAAAACGTATCTAAACTGTTATCAAAGTCGTGAAATATGCACAATATTGTTAATAGTAACATTTGCTACTACGATGCTGAGACGCTAGACGTTAATTTTAATTTTCTTTGGATATACTATCCTTAAATTTTAACATCATTCAATGCCATCACTACTACTACGTACTATATACATAATTTCACCTTAATATAGCAACAATTTAAAGGAAATTGTTTTTTTCTTGACTGGACAAATTAAAATGACCATGCATAGACTGTATATTTAAATATAGCGACAGAGGCAGCAATGACATTCGACAGAAATTAAAAACCCTAGTAATGCTCAGTCCCTATTCTTTTTTTTATAAAATGCTGGTGATTAATCCGAACAATTTTTCCTTTCTCCGTACATTTAGTAGAATTCGCAGAGTGACAAAAAGCCTCTCCACAAAGGCAAACAATCAAGCTGATCGGAAAGAACTTGGTCATCGATGATTCGGGCAGCTCTGCTTTAGATGCGATCAAATGGAAGAAGCTGGTATTGTGGTGCCTCGCCCCAAAAGTGAGAGCAGTACTCAGCTAGCTAGGCTTTCCCTTCCGCCAACAGCAGAACTGAACGTCCACCCGATATGTTGACGCCAAGGATTCCGGTCGTGGCTGTGGCTATAAGGGAAGTGCCCTCGAAAAGAGGAAAATGGCAAAGGGTTTCATTTTAGCGGTAAACTCGCAAACTTAGCACAAGTTTTTGGGGTTGGATTGGACTAAATTTAGTCGTCCCTAGTCTGAAACTTTGCTTAACAAAGTCTTGACTTCAGACACAACTTTATTCCGGTAGTCGACGACGTGTTCCTGAGAAATATTTGCCTGACAGGCATATAGGGCATCAGCCGTACTGTCATCCACATAGCAATGAATGTTGCTGATTTGCAGCATGTCATTGATATACCGAAGGAACAGCGTAGGGGACAGCACAAAGCCTTGTGGGACACCATTGACAGGTGTCGACACTAATCAAAAAATAATTGATAAAAGAAAACTCGTTATCCAATTGCATAATTTCTCGGGAAGCCCGTAAGATGTTATCTCGGAAAGAAAAGCTCTTTGCCAAACCCGATCAAAGGCTTACTTTACTTTACTAACTTTCAACCGCCAATGGGCAGCCATTAGTGTGATTTACTGACAAGTGATCAAAATTTTACATCTAATGCATCATGAAATTCAATGTAGTGTACAATAACCCGTAAATAGCTAAGATCGTCCTATAAGTTCACCATGGGCCTATATCCACATTTCTCACACTGGTCACGAAAACAAAGCATCCATTCATTCTTTTGCTTAATTGAGCCACAATAATTTTCGCAAGTATTTTTTTGAGTGCGCTTTCAAAACATTGATACTGCATTGCAAAATATAACCAACGACTGATAAATTAGATTTGACCATACAATTTCTATACAAATAATCTTCTAAATCCAAGACGATAAAAGTATATATTAAAATATGCCTTCTCTAAACTTTATTTTGAAAACAACAAAAACAAAACAAAGAAGTATAATAACAAAATAGATCAAGTCTATCATGACAAAACCAAATTGATCTCAAAATTAATCTCGTATAAAATTAAACGTTAAAGTCACAAACATCACACAAAAGCAATGACACAAATGCAATATATAATGAAAATAACGATTTTAGAATAGTATTTTCTTATCTATACCTTATTTACTCCTATCGCAATATAATCAACACCATTGTTATTAATCTGTCTGTTATTACTCACGATGCAACTTCGATAACTAAGAGATTGGATCGAGTAAACAAAGAGTAAAATCTATTTTCAGTACGGTCGCAGTACGCTCTGTTATAAAAGCAATTGTAACTTCTTTAATGATATCGTACGAGGAATGAACTTTTTCCATGTTAGCCTCTAAGGTCTTAAGAGTGTTCATGTATACATTAAGGTGCAGGGCGTTTTTACTTCCGACGAGGAAAACCTTCACGACCCACAACCTGGCCCTTAGCGGAAAATGAGTTGTAAAAGAACCTAGACACTGTCGCAAATTTAATTTAACCTCGCGTTCATGTCGCTACGGATTGATGTTTCGATCGAACTTTATTTTACTTTAATAATTTCACATTTAAAACATTTATAACTTTATCACAAAAACGTTTGGCTTGATAGTTATTGAAACATACAACAGATTAAAAATGTATAAATATTAACTGCCTGTATTATTACAGGCAGGTCTTGTATATAATTTTTTGTTAACCGATTTCAAAAAGGAGGTTTTCAATAAGTCACATTTATTTATATGTATGTTTTGCAGTAACTTCCCAAAGTATCAAACGATTTTGATCATTTATTGCAAAATTTGCCTTGAACTTCGAAGATCCAGTAAAGAACCATAAAATGAAATAGAAAATGTATGTTAGTTTCGGTATCACAAAAATTATGGGAAGTTGCATCCCAACTGAATCCTTTTAAAACTTCTTATTTGTTTTTCAATATAATTAGTTTCATAAAAACACTGATAAATTATCAATATTGTACATATTTTATACTTCACTAAATAATTATAATACAATATTATTATCGTAAAAAATATAAATGAAAGGCTTAAGTTGCAAAGGAAATACTTCATACTTGGCACCTATAGTACACTTCCAGAAGTTAATGTACATGATATAAATGCTATCAAAAAAGTCTATACTACTAAAACTAATAAATATTCAATTTTAAACCTCAAAGCTACCCGAGTAAGTTTATTAGATATGATCATTGTACATTTACAAAATAAGATATATTACAAGTGGGCCATACTTACTACCATACCTACTGTGTTAAAAAATTCAGTGTATACTTTTTTAAAGATACCAACACTCAAACGATGTTCCAATACATTATCTTATAAATTTTACATTTCAGAATATGGCGTAAATCGTTACAACAGCTCTCAAAAAAGAATTCAGTATTAAACAAAATTACAAACGATTCCCAAAACTAAGAATGATTTTATGGTAATTAAAACTGTACTTAGTATTCATATTTCGGACAACATATCATTCTCATGTAATCACTTTGTCATCTAAGAAATCATTTGTGCAAATAACGTACAGAACGTTCAAAAGTATTAATGTATTATATAATATCTATATAAAAGATATAATGGCACGACAACAATTTTGAATTCTTTGTTATCGATGACGACGATTAAATGAAATAATTGACTGTAAATAATAGTTTTTATTACCTAAAAACAACAACGGTTTAGGTTTTATTGGAGCTGGAGACTAATTACTTAAATAACTATTGCTATTTTAATATACGAAAAATGAAATATATAAAGTTAAAACTACTTACCCCTCTAAAATAACAACGGCTAAAACTGCGACGAGTTTATAAATATCCATTTTACTAATGGCTTTTTAACAACGAGTTAATACTTAAATAAAAAAAATAACAAAATATATCACTTTCAATTATCACTACTGGTTGGGAAATATAAATAAACAATACTTTATTTCGTTCGCATAGCGACGTCGTAATTTAAAAAGGACTAAGAATACAAGTGACAGTCGTTTTCAAACCCGAAGGTCGCTAAGGTGAGGCAATTTTACGTGTAGCGAGCGCGGGAAACGCTCGCGCACTGCGCTCTTTGACTTGCCTGAACGACTGTAGAGAACAAAATACTCCACACCGTCGTCGTGATTGAAGTAATATAGAGCTAATTCACGCTGCACGTTGACAACTGCAGTCGAGTCAGCGGCTGTTATGGCTATTCATGTTCTGGACAAATCCATTTGTATGCTAACCGCTAATGGCTTGCAAAGGCTCACGTATTCGTTACAAACATGATTTCACTGAGTTAATTTGGATGAAATGATAATTATTACTAATAAAGTTATTTGAATCTTTATAAGGCCTTCAAAAATTCGTAAAATTTCCTCATAGTAAACAGGAATCTAAGATATTTCTTTTATTATCGACATTTGCAATCTAATTCCTATTAGATTACAAATGTCGATAGGCAATGGTTATTGCTTTCCATCAATAAGCCGCTTGCTCGATTGCCCGCCTACTCCATACAATAACCAGATCGTATAAGGAATATATTATGAGCCAAATGCGAGAAAATCTATTTCAGGAACAAGTCGATTAGCGTTCAAAATTTCTCTACACAAATACTCAATAGTGTTTGTGCAATAGTTAGTAGGAGTATTTGTGTAATAATAGTTTAATTTAAAAAAAAACTACCAACAGACTGAATTCTCTTAATAAATACAAACAAATTAAGTACAATATCTTAGAACATTGTTAATATGCACTGCAAAAATCGAAACAAAATAAAACAAAAAAATCCTAGAATAAGGACCTACGCAACACGGACACTTCTTTCCCCTGGGTTTATATCCTTACCCGTCCCCCACACCTTTCACCGAGGCGCATGCAAAGTAGGCTCTAAAAGCCTATTTTTAGTGTCCTAGCAAACTTAATACAACTAGATCGAGCGATCGAGCTAGGCGATCAAGTCACACTTACTAGTGCCACTTCTCGAAAACAAGACGAATAAATTACAGTAACTTCTGGAAGTGTAGTGTAAATGCCAAGATGGAAGTATTTTCTTTAAAACTTAAGTCTTTCTTTTGTATTTTTTTTTTACAAAACGATAAAAGTTAGTATTTTTGTTGTATTTTTAAGTTAAGAATATTGTATAATATTGTTAAATATCATTAGGACGTTCAATACAGTCTATAATATCAACTGTTCGAAACATCATGAAATACTGATAAAGTTACCAAAATGCGATCAAATTAGTAAATGAAGTGTATTATGGTATAGAAGTATTGTATTGTTTAATTGTATTATTGTTTGTGTATTATTGTATTAAATGGATAAAAATTAAATAATCAATACTATAAAAGTGAAAGAAATTACTCTGTATCTAAATTAAGCTGGTCAAAATTGCTGTTATAAATTCTATTTCCTTGCTTAGTAATAACCCATTTGTGATGTAATAACTACAATTATAGTACAAAAAGAGACCGGCTTAAAAGGGGAAGTCATACGGGTATTCCACGTGCGTAGTCTGCGTAATAATTGCAGCAGGGTTTTCCTCTCGTTACCTTAGACGGCTTATATTTTATTTTGATTCTCATTATTATTGCAATTAAAACGTACTAATTTTTCAAAAACCCACACTGTGCTTGTGCCCCAAAATTTAATTTAATTTCTGTCGGAATTGTCACACTTAAACAGTGGAAAAGAGGTAAAAGTATTTTATACCACTTACATTGGTTATGGATTGGACATTTACAAAAATCATGATATCGTCGTATAAATTCATGATCACGAGGAGGAGTGAGAGGGAGGGAGGAGGACTACAAGAGGGGAAGGATCTGCCACCGACCACCGATCCGATCCGATGAAACGCGGAAGTAAAAACTTTCCAGTATAAAACTATAACTATTATTATGGCAACAGTTCAGTAAGTCGCAACAACATATTTTCCTCTAAATGTAAAACCCTTTACGTGATTTTAATTATTTAACAAATTCACCCTCTAATTCTTGGAATGACCGGATATTTTCCTCCTACATTTACATTTGAATATATATTTCTTGTACAAATTGAACGGATACAGTGAAAATTAGCTACGTTATCGTTTTTTTATGATTAAAGTCCATAATGTAAAGGAATATTATTTAAAAATCGCAAACTGATTGCTTAAAATACTCAACACCTCAGTTACAAATAAATACTTTACATTTTTTGTGGTTTTTTTAATGTCCGTAGACAGAAACAAAAATATCAAAGGCAAACTGGTAAAGGAATTGAAATGTTTCTAATTTTTTTTTTTATTTTATTTATGTTATTTCGTAAATAAATACAACAAAAATAATTTCCACTATTTAATTATAGTCGAACTACATATATAATATATAATATTGGTAGAAAATAACTTTTTACGAAGTCTCTAATTCATTATGGGTAGTTTTTTCGCTTAGACATTTTAGAATTTATCTCGAAAAATATTTAAAATTAAAAAACAAAAGATAATCTATCGTCGTAAAATGTGTAATTTGGGCGGTCAAACTATTTTTAAGTCGGAAATTAGAGATGAGTCATATGAGGCCGGCTAACTGGTATATCCGGATAATCGGTGTTCGGATAATCAGGATTCTACTACTTTTACTTTGATTAAAAAAACAACATGTTGTCAGTGCGACTAGGTGTCTGTTATTCGCAGACGACCTAAAACTTTTCTTCGAAATTGGACAAATTACGGATTGCCAACTCTTACAAAATGATATAGACAACGTTTTGGAATGGAGTAGGCAAAACAAAATAATGTTCAACGAAAGCAAGTGCTCTGTTTTATCATATACTCGTAAACAAAATCCAATCACATATCAATACAAATTAGGTACAGAATACTTAGCGCGACATACCTCCGTCAAGGACTTGGGTGTTTTGATGAGTGCGGACCTTACTTTTCGCGACCATATTACCACCATAAGTACGAAGGCCTACAGAGTGCTGGGTTTTGTTTTACGACAAACGCAGGATATTGATAGTATCGCTGCAATGAAGCTGTTATTTAACAGCTTCGTTCGAAGCGTTCTTGAGAGTAATGCAGTTATCTGGAGTCCACATGAAGCAAAATACAAGCACATGTTGGAGAAGCTCCAAAATAAATTTTTAAGAGTGTTGTATTGCCGCCAATATGGTTATTACGTTGGGTACCCATGTATATACCCTAGTCATTTCCTATTAGGAATGGTAGGGTATAATACCTTGGAATATCGACGTAACCTTGCCTTGTTGGATCACGTCATACAACTTCTTAGGGGTAAGCTGTCTAACCCTTCAGTACTGGAACTGATAGCATTGAACGTTCCGGACAATTACATACGGTCGCGACGTCGAAAACTTTTTGCCACGCCTAGGTGTAGACATTTGTTTGTGGAGGAGTCTCCCATTGTTAAAGCCGTAACTCTACTCAACGGTTTAGTGACTTGGAACCCTGCCGTTGACGTATTTTGTACACCAAGCGCCGTAATTCGCAGGACGGCAGGGGAATATCTCGAAAAGCTTGGCAAATGAATTAGATATATATATTCTGTTATGTTTGCCAAAAAAGCATGTAATACTTATATAAATAAAAAAAAATTGTCCGTTGTAAGAATCCGTCAACCTTCATTGATGCGGTTCAGTAGGCCACTGACGAGGAAAAGTTATATAATTCATCCAAAAATTATTCAAGGTCACAAAAGCAATGCCCAATTTGTAGTAAGGTCAGACATAGTTCATTCGGATGTTATAGAACCAGAAAGCTTAATTACAGTCCCCGAAAATCATATCATATTAATCAGACTTACTCTACTCCTAATTCTAATTATTATTACCAAAAAAACCTGTAATTATTGCAAACGGCCTGGCCACGCGATAAATGAATGTAAACGCCAACATAACAACCAGCGCCGCGAGAACGGTGATAACTCGCAACCTGAACGTAACTCGTCTCGCATTGATTCTATTAAACCATCGATACATATGTGTTAATATCAACCTAAAGACGGAGACAATTATAACGAATTAAACGATGAAAATAATTTAAACTAAATCAGATTTCAGTGCAGTGTCTGCTGAAATCAAACAATACAAATGTCACGAACATAACCACTATTACAACTTATTACACTGAATCTAAATCTCAGCTGCGGTAAGTTCAAATCCTAAATCAACCTCAACCTAAAAGGGTGAGTCTAAATGGTGAGCAATAATATGTTAATGAAACTTCGAAACATGTTAATTGAAAACCCTGATTTTACAGAAAGTGAGAGTGCAAGACTTTCTGATTTCTCTGGCCCCTTCTCTAAATTAACATACACCAAAATTTATAACACGATCTAGATATATTCCACAATACTAATATTACAATACATATTTATAAAAATCAACTGATCTACCCTACTCCTATAGAAGTTCCTAAAATATTAAAAGAAAACCATGATTCGTCGAATCATGGTTCACAAAAGATGTACAAACGCATTAAATCCAGCTATTATTGGAAAGGTGTGCGCTCTGACATCGAAGATTTTGTCAAAAAATGTGAGTTGTGTCCAATTAACAAACTCGTCAGAAAATCTAATAAAGCCTCAATGGAGTTAATGCTTGACATCGTAGGTCCATTACCCGATGCAGGCCTAACTTCAAATTTATTTAAACCTCACAAGTTTATTTAACCAAATTCATTTATGCTTATCCGATGGTTACATCCACTAGCGAAGAGATAGTCCGAAACCTAGTTCACTTTATTTCCCTTTTCAGTTTCCCTAAAACTATTTTAATGGATCTATGCACTTGTTTCACATCCGATTTATTTAAACAAATCGCTCCTCCCACCGAATAATATCGTAATGTTATATAACGATACTTTACGTTTTATTGCATTTTTGTTATGTAGACA
>DWHO01002615.1:0-13065 GCA_018247575.1 Eurytides lysithous rurik
GGGTTGGCGGGGGTGCGAGAGAGGGACATAGGGTAGTGAGGGGGGTTAGTCAACGCGAAACGCTATTGCAAGAACACTACCACTTCACGCCGATTTTCTGCGCGGTCGTGGTACTTATCCGGTTCGAGCCAGCGCATTCAGCAGCTGCAAAAAATAACGCGTGTGTACTGACGGTGTGTATCTGCGCGGCCTCGCTGAGCTCCATGAGCTGCTGCGCGGCCCTGAGCAGCGGCAGGTGGGCGTGCGAGACGACGCGCGGCAGGCGGCGCCACTCGCGCAGGCACTGGGCCGCCGCCGCCTCGGCGTGCCGCTCCACCCCGCCCAGCTGCTGCTCGCCGCTCGCGCAGATGCACAGGTAGCCGCGGTACAGGTTCACCAGCCACGCTGATCGCGTCATACCAAATTTAACCTCAATACCACTTTATTTCTCAGCTCATAGACAGCGTCCATCGTAACAAAAAACACCGAGCCACCTTCTCGGGATAAGTAAATTAAAAGGTTACTTAATGAAAAGTATGTATGTTTTTTCTAACTTCGGGCCGAGACTCGATGGACTAAATTTGTAGTGAATGGACTGCGACATTTGTAATAGCACGAGGTGCCCATGAGCTCGATCAAATGCCTGACGAATTATTTGTGTATTACGCGTCTTAGAGGGACAAAACAAGTTAGTAAGTTATCTTTTCCTATCTTTCGCTTTGATGCTTTCATAATGATTTAACAGAAATGGAACGGAAAATGTTTCAGGATGCGTAAGTTTACAGCGACAAATGACGTGTTTTACGTTTTACGTAATATAAGTTTAATTCATTTAATTGATTTTTATTTTCTTTCGAAACCCGATAAAGCGAAGCTCAATAACAGTATTATCTCAATATCATTATTTGTTTGCGATAAATAAAAGCGGCGTCGATAATGATTTATAGCCCCTGTTGTTTTCTTATAAATATAATAAATAAATCTTAATTACTAGAAATTTATAGATTGTTAATTTTTAAAATATCATCTACTCGAAGATGTAACGTAAGATTAGATAAAAAAAATTACCCAATTCTTTTGGACAGTTGTATTCCACTTCAGCGAGCGCATCTTTCATTGTAGGCCAATTTGGATTCCTCCAAGAACTCTCCAGTACCAGAAAAGGATCTCGTCCACCTCTTGTAAGTCCCAGCTCTAGCAGCGAGTCCCATTGGTTGAGTTCCTTGGCGCATTTGACCCAATGCTGAGTCCATAGAATGCATTCCTTGTGCATATTGTATGACGATGGGTTTGCCGTATAATCTTGCTTCAGTTTTGACATAGCAACGTCGTAAGCCGCCTATTAAGTACACAAATATATTGTCATAAAATGTAGTAATAATGTAGTGATATGTATGCACATTTCATGTAGAATGACGTACCTGGGCTTGCTCGAAGAAACCCTGTTGTTCGTATGCGATTGCGACGTTTGTCTCTCGGAACTTTGCATGCTTCTGCCACAAACCTGACCACATGTCCTCTTCTTGCAATAGCTCATACATATCACTCAAAGAGTCTAACACTTCCTACAATCAAATAGGAAAAATATAATTTTTAGAAATTAACGCACATTTGAAGAAAATTAGCGTTTATATTTGTGATATAAGTACAAAATAGTTTTCACAATAGCGATATCATAAGCCATACAAACCGTCGGTGTGGTTGACTCAGTCTCGTAATCGTAGATTTCCATTTGGTCGCGTTGGCCTCTAGAGCTTGTTTGATCTATTGCCATTTGTTCGAGGTTCAAAGTCATACGATGCCATAGATTATGAGTCTTGCCTAGATATTTCATCATAGGTCTAAAATAAAGAGAAATTCATTATATTTTCATTATTCTCAGACAAAATAAGGGTAAAATACGACACAAACAAAGTATAAACATTTAGATGAGATGACTAACGGTCTTATTGTAATTGGCGGGTTGCATCTAGACAAGGCCTCTATGAAAGTATTAAGGGCGCTGAGGGGTTGGTCGCGTTGTATGACGTGCACGCCAGATATTATGAACGGTACAATTTCGTTCATCACCGTCTGCAAAAACATTAAGGAATTAAATATTTATGTAATAACATTAAGTTTAAAAAATTCAATAGCTCGTTGGACGCCGTTGCTAAAGTATTGATTTTTACGGATCGTAGATTCGGGGAAGTATTTAGAAAAACCGCAGCTAACAATTCCAGATCTTGGTGTTTGTTAAAGTGAAATTTATGTGTGTAAAACGCCACAAACATCACATTATATAACGTACTACTATCTTAAGAGGGCAATAGTAAATTATAAGTTTTTGTAAATAAGAAATCATTACGCATATCAGACAAAATCCATTCAAGATATTAATTGATTTTGCCGCGTGCAGTTTCAATCCGAGTTTTAAGCGTAATAGCGCTAAAAAGCAATGTGTTGTTTGGTAACCGTTTGGCACAGATGCTAAGCTATTGGCTTCGGCGGGCGCAAGTCGTGGGTTCGATTCCCACCCGGGGAAAATATTTGTGCGAACTACAGATATTTGTTTCGGATCTGGGCCTTGTTACACAAAATATTTCTTTCTTACAATAGGGGCAAGCTTTTTTAAAAAGAAAATTACAAAAAAATAACAAAAAAAAACAGAAAAATTCGTTACCCCCAGTTGGCGCTCGTCAAAGGAAGTCCAGAGCTTGGGCATGAGCCTGAGCCAGGTGTGGTGGGCCAAGGCGTCGTCCATGTGGCAGAGCTGCGCCGCCGCCAGCACCAGCTGCTCGGTGCGAACGCGCCGCGCCAGCTCGAGGAACTCCGACTGCTTCGCCACTATTTGGTTCAGCGCACGTTGTCTGCCAATTTCAACCAGTACTTACACAACTACATTTTAATCTTCAATGCCGTCATCAATTTTAAATACCTAAAAATCTGTTTGTGCAACCATACAGAGTTTCATCTTCGACTCTTTTTCGTACAGATATTAGCGAGACACAAAGCTTTACAATATTAGTTACAATAGATCATTTAAATATAAGGAATTTTGAGCTAAGCTCACGACAAAATAATTTTCGACAAAATATAAAGAGATGTTAATACATATTTATGGATACTGGCTATTTTAATAAATAGCCAGTATCCATAAATATCATTGTTGACACCAAAGAAAACAAAAAATGAAACTAATGTCAATTTTGTTAATCACAGTTTTTAAACAATCCGTATTGCTCACCTGTTGGGAACATTTTTCGTTATATCTTCTTTCTGATTCGAGTTCGAATCCAGGTCCATATCGAGAACGTCCTCTTTATCCGGATCGATGGTATCATTGAATCCATCGGCGGATTCCTCCTTTACATTTGTAAATATAACAAAAGATTTGCGATCCTCGCTATCCGCCAAGTTTATAACGGCGGAGATATTAGGAAGATAATATTTGGAGTTGGACAATCGTATTTGAGTACCTGCAAAATACAAGAGACGAATTAAAATATAAAATACAAGTATGCAAATCATCGGAAAATATAGAAGAAAAATTCTTACTAGAAACGCATGTGACCAGTAGCAGCTCTAGGCACTGCTTAATCCAATAATGTTGGCCGATATGCTCCCAGTTTTGCGAGCATATGATGTAGAGGAAGCGGTCGAAGATGCGCCTGCGCACGCTCTGGTCGTACACCTCGAAGAACTTGGAGCGGATGTGCGGCTGGGAGCAGCGGAGACCGGCCAAGAAAGCCGGCTCAAGCTTCATCGACAGCTCCGTCATTTTCAAATTCTCATCTCTGAAAGAGTTGAAGTAATTATGGCAACGGCACCATTGGTACATTTTCAAAGATGTGACAAAATATACGTTTTATTATTTATAAATTCCGCAGTTATTGGTGCGTCGCAACGACGAAAACGAAAATTCCTGAATCACTAATCACACTCACGAGTTGAGCAGGTGCAGTTTACCTGTAAACGTAGTTAATGACGTCCAAAAAGTGCGCATTCAACTCCATGTCATCGGGGAAGCGCTTCTCGACGTACTGCATGAGTTTCACAAGCAGAATGGACTTTTCACGCAATGAGGGCGCACCTCCGGCCACGGGGGTTCCGCGCCCTTTCACCCACTCTTCAACCATTCGGATGATAGCTTTCATAACCTAGTCCGCAGGGATAATCTTTTTTTAGTGTGAATGTTGTGCAACGTGTCCATCATTTGCACATTTCAAATGCGCCAATGAATATAAAAATGATAATTAACATAATAGTTTCATTACAATTTATGGGTTTCAAACATACTATAATCTATATGTTTACACACCTTAGCATCTGTTGTCTTTTCGATCAGCCCAACAAGAACTGTGCCGATGAATGTTTTTCTTGTGTCAACGGGCATAACTGACACTCGAGCTTTTAGTAGATCTAATGCTAATATCTGTAACAAGTGTTTTAATCAACAGACAAACATAATTTTACCAATTTCATAAAATGTTTAACAATCATGTAATTTTATTCCATCTTCTCTAAATTAAAGGTTTAAAAATCCTTACTAAAATAACTTGATAAAATTAAAATATTTTCATATATATACTTTTATTCTAGTTCTATGTCGTCACGGTCTTTAAAATCCATCTCGATTGTAATTTCTCTATTAATCATAAATCTAGATTGAAGGTACATTTTGCTATAAAAGATCCATGGAAAATTGCAGCCAAATTATAATTTATGTTACATTTATTTCGAATTTATATTTTGTAAATCATTTATATACAAAATATAAACTCGAAATAAATGTAATCAACTTTTAAAAGACTGTTGCGACGCTCATCACACAGAGATATAAAATTTATATCTATCCCAAATAATTTCTTCAACTGCTCTCTGACAGGTAACACAGTAATGGTTGTTTATTACTGCTTTGTTTTGCTTAACTTGCAATACCTATCTTTTCCCAAACAGATTCCGCAAACGAATCTTAGCAAATCAAGCAAATTGGCCATCCTCTAGGTTGAAGACCGCGAAGCCTAAAAAAGTGTACTGACCAGCAGGTCCGAGGTAGCGGCGTCCGGGTTGGGCGCCACGTGGTCGCGCAGCATACGCTGCAGGACACGCATCAGCGGAAGCAACAGCCGGTCCACGTAGCCCGGGCTGGAGGCGCAGCAGGCTTTCAGCATCATCAGCGGCCCCAGCAGCGCACCGGCGCCGCCTCCCGCGGCGGACTTCTCGTACGTCGCCAGACCCTCAAACGCGAACTTGCTCACGCAAGCGTACAAGCTCTCTAGCTCCTCGTACTGCACATAATAAAACACAGCCCGCCATGAATGACACAATATCGTAGCTTTCAAAATAATCTTTATACCTAACTGCCTCCGCGGCTTAGTGGTACAGGCCCGCGCTTTACAAGTCTGAGGTCGTGGGTCCGAATCCCACGGAGGGCAATGACTTTAAGTTGTGGTTCTTTGTTAGGTTAGGGTACTGCGGACTGATCACCCGATTGCCTGAAAAGTAAGATGATCCATGCGTCGGAGGAAGAAGTAAAAAGTCGGTCCCGGCTTCTTATTTACGCCATCTTGCGGTGGCTTGGAGAAGTAATTACTAAGAGGTCGGTTTAATGTCACCGCCTCTGCGCCTAATCTTCCTCTGGTCGTGTCGGTTATCGGGACGGATCGGGCTATTAGAGTAAAGGAAGGGTGAGTGCATCTGTGTTTGCGCGAACACTTATGCACTATAATATATCCTGTGCCAAGTATTTAATATATACTTGGCTGATCTTTTGTAGATTGGCCGCCGTGGCCGAATCGGTTCGGAGGACATTATACCCAGCTAATGTGTAATAGGATCATAATTTATACGAGTTAAGATGTAGCGCGAGTTATCGTTAGTGTAGAATCCAGCGCGTCGTCACCTTGGAGGCCTGCGCGGCGCCCGAGGGCTCGGTGGGGAAGAGCGCGGTGAGCTTGGCGAGCAGGTTGTGCGTGAGTCGCACCACCTTGGCGTTGCTGGAGGCCACGCAAATGGCCAGGCCTCGCTGCAGCGGCTTCAGCGCCGCCAGGCACTGCTCACGCCGCAGCACGCCCAGTAGGAAGGCGAGTAGCTCCAGGGCGGTGCACGCGTTCGCGCACGATGCCGCATTCGTGTCCGCCGTCGAGAATACCTGAATGGAAACAAGGGATCTTTTTTATTTAAAGTCTTTAGTCTGTGTCGACTATACACCTGCAATAGCGGAGATGTCATAGACCTTCATAGGCTCCTTAGAGATATTTCGGTTACCTTCTATAAGTACATAATGATTTAGTTAGATGCTAGATCATTTGTGTAAAAGCGTTATTGTAAACATCATATAGAATATTGCCAATAAATGTACATCGTCTCATATTTTAATGATATAAGAAGTAATAGCTAGCCTTATATTATAATTGAACCAACAATACTAGTTGTTCTCTAACACGCAATTTATACTTTTTGAAAAAATGTACCTTATCAAGCCATACGAGCTTAGGCTCGCAAAGATGCGGCCAAATGTCCGGCTTGAGAGCCGTCTTCAGCAGCATGACGCAACGACGCGAGAGTTGCTCGCCGGGCGATCCTACTGCCGCATTGCTTGCCGCTCCAATCGCCACACTAGTGCTGGCGCCGGTGCCTTCGTTCACCTATGTTGAACAAATTGTAGAAGCCGATTTTAACAACCCGCGAGTGTATATGAATTGATAGAGAAATATATTAACCGTCGGAAATTTAAATCAAAAATCAATAAAATTCGTAAATACTTCTAAGTCTTAATATTTGTCTTTTTCTGAATTATAAAAAAAAAATAAGATCATCTAATTGATCAAGTCTTAAGGTAAATTAATTTATAATACATCTGGAAAAAAGTATGCAACGACTGAGGTAGCTAACGAGGTTGTTGTATTCAATGTTACAAACATTGAAAAGCTAAATTCACAAAATTCCACTTAAATTGTTTGCATCGAATGTTTGAACAGTGTTAAGTTCAATTTGAAATACTTCAGCATGACCAATTTTGTTCTTTGACACCTTGAGAAGGGTAGTCGAGAATGCATCGTACTGAAGCTGTTCGGCCGTACCTGGCAGGCGAGCCTCAGCAGCAGGTTGACGACGACGTCGACGTGCGCGCGCTCGAGCGGCTTGGAGGCGTCGGGCTCGAGGCGGGCGGCGCTGGCCTGCGGGCTGGCCCAGCCCGTGTTGAGCGCCTTGCGCGCCTCGCCGCCGCTCTCGTCTACCGAGGCGCGCTTCATCGCGCCGCTCGGCGAGGTCGCCACCTGCGCAGAGCCAGCTCTAGCTAAAGTATCTATTACTCTGTCTTCTTCCCGGAAGACTAATTATATCTGGAAGACTTCCTTGGTCCCGAAAAAGAAAGGCAAAATATATATTATCTCATCGTAATTTTTAACAAATTTCGTGAATAAAAAGAAAATTAATAGTATGTCGTTTACCGGTGGAAAGGAAGAACTGATGACCCTTACCAGAAGTCTCTGGTATCGCCTATTTCTATCTTATCATGATTACCACTAACATATGTCACATGTGACAATATCTTCTTATAACGAGCCTTAATTGAATAATTATCCTTGTAAGCTATTCAATACTGTAATAGGTATAATAGTCGAAATCAAGAGACGACAGTGACGTGTTTAAGCATCGAAGGGGACTCACGACGGTGGTGTCGTCGTTGGCGTGGTCGCGCACCCGCTGCAGCTCCCACTTGAGCGCCACCTCGGCGAGGTCGACGGCCAGGCGCCGGTGCTCCAGCGACGCCGTGTTGGAGAAGCCCAGCCGCTGGATCGCCGCCACCATGTGCCCGACAAGGGCGTGACGCACCGGGTAGTACACCTGCGGACGCATATCTCATATCTCGCACAAACTTACTCTGTTGGTCTGTACTTCTTTCATGCATAAACGAAGCAACGGATCTGTGTGTGATAAAACCACGCTACCGTAAATTGTTTAATTAGTTATTTTTGGTCCCATTTATGCAGTATGAGCTAACACTAGCTTAAGATTTTGCTGGATTGGTGTGCTTGGATTCTATTTTCATTAATGCATAGTATTACAAGAAATTACTAAAAAAACAATTAGTAATGTTTTAAAAACGCAAAAGTAGTAATTCTTTTTCTATATTTTACTAACTTTGCACTGGAAAATGCTCGTGACTCTAGCACAGACGAAGGTCAAAAACACCCCGAAAGAAATTGTAAATTAACAATTTTATTTGGACTTATAACGACATCAGACTTTTATAATGCTTTATTTTATGCAGCACTCATCATCAAAATAATAAAAGTTCGTATATCTCTATACTCGGTTACCTCTTAAGAAACAAAACTTTTTAAAATTACTTGCGCATTATCGTTAAGGTCTATAGTAACTGATTATTACTACGACGGACTCTGCAAGATTGTTTGACTATAGCGGCGTATGCGAAATCACCTTGTAGTGCCTGACGACCAACTGGAGTATATGGAACAGCTGCTGCATGGAGTGTCCGTCCTCGACGATGATCTTCTTGGTCCAGTGCGTGAGCATGGTGTTGCCGTCCTCCATGCGCTGCGGCATGGCCGGCGTGAGGATCTCCAAGGCCTGCCGCACCACCGCGCGCGCCTCCACGGCGTGCGCCTTCAGCAGACTGTGGAACACTGAACACAAACACACGCTTATAGAATGTGATGCATGGGAACTACATCTCGATCCCTCTTTGGATGACTTGGTGTACAGATCGCGCAAAACTTATATGCGCTTCTGAAATTTACGCAAGTTCGCATAGGACTACTTTACTGGGGCTATTATTTATTTAATGAGGAAACAGAATCTAACCTCTTCATACACATACCAGGTGGCCATACATGTATATGATTTAGCGACAATATTTGAATGTTAATATTTTATACGAACTTCATCGTTTTATAGAATCTTACGTTGTTCATTTGTTTAGCTAGGTAAATCGGACGTTAAAAAGCCCTTATACAATAAAAAATGAAAGCCATCAGCAATGTTTTGAACTAGGCTTATACATTTGATACTATGTCACCACTACAAAAATTTGCGAGTTGCCAAATTAGAAATCTACGGTGGTAGAGCCACGCAGCTGCTCCCGCTGCAGAATGAGCCGGCTCGAACCGGCTTAGTACCACGACTTCACAAAAAATCAGCGCAAAGTGTTTACTTTAGTTTTTTTTTACTTTACGCTTTTAGTTTTGCCGCTGAGTGAGGTGACCGGTGGCCCAATCCCCTCCCTTTCCTACCTCGTCCTCCATCCCATCCTCTTCCTCTCTTTTTCTCCTCCCTCCCTCAAAATTCCCTTCTTAAAGGCTGGCAACGCATTTGATAACTCTGTAATGCTGCAAATGTCCATGGGCGGCGGTAATCACTTACTATCAGGTGAGCCGCTTGCTCGTTTGTCAGTCTAATTCATAAAAAAAATACTTCCTTAAACACCTCACCTTGCAAGACAATCCGTTTGTGAATCGCGAATTTTGCGATAATGTGACTCAGCAATAAGTGTCCGTGATACCTGCAAGAAGTACGAAATAAACCCTGTGTCTATGTCATAGACTATAAATATTAAAAAAAAACAAACTGGTTATTGACTAACGATGATATAAACAAACGCCCTGATAAACAACTAGGCCTAATTGGCGCCGCACCTCGTGGCAGGATCCACGTAGTTTTTGCCCAGCAGGCAGGGCCAGGCGAAGGTCATGAGCCGGCGCAGCTTGTTGCCCTGTTTCTTGTTGTTGGCGTCGTGGATATGCGCCGACGCCTGCTCGAGGAGCAAGCAGGCGAACTGCAGCAGTGAGATTCGGACCGCGTCCGAGCACGCGAACGGATTCTCCGGGTCGATTACCTGCCACAATCGCACAAAAATCGATTCAATATTAGAATTATGTTGTATGATTTGTATGATTCAATATTAAATTGTCTGTCAATCTTCAATCAACGAATGAATTCTAATTGAAAAAAAAAAAAAATTGTATTGTATATAATATCACTGTTTATATAGAAATATGTTTTAAATGTGTGTTTAAATGATAAAATTCACTATAAGTTAATTTTTATTACTTCTATAAATGATAAGGTATTAGACGATAAAATGGAATTGAAAACACACTAACATTATTAATAAAAACGGAAACGACATTGTCTGGATTATCCTGATAGGGTGCCGGCGATCCGCCAACTATCTTCTGGCCCTTCTCGAAGCTGACTGCGAAGCATGGAATCAAGATCATCTGCAGCACTTTGGCCTTTAGATCCTGCGACATGGCGTCACTAGAGAAATGCTCCACGAAACGGAAGAATGCCGAGCGTTTCCATTCCACTGTATAATTTTGCGCCACAGTATTTTCCAGAAAGTCTCGGAGGAACTGGATGAAAATGTCAAATGTTAAAAATTAAAATGAATACAATAACTAAATTTCTAGGGTAATTATTAATTTTAATATAGACCTGAAAATCCGGTATGAACCGGTCGCACAAGGCCCGCAACAGTTGGAACAACAAATCAATATTAGACGGATGATGGCAAAAATAGTGCAGCAGTATCTTCACAATCAATTTAGGTTCTTTCCAATGTGTGCAATCGACATTCTCAACTTTCTTGTGAGTTTCCTAAAATAAGAGAAATAAGATTTATATAAAAAAAGAGATTATAAGGCATCGACCAGGAAATTGACGTAAACTAACATGGTACTGATCGCTGCACCAGATACGCTTAAGCAATTCTATGAGGTCATGCTGGGTGGAGAGCCACTGGTCATCATATTTGATAAGCAGCGAGATGACCCTTATAGCTTGGAACTGCATCTCGGCCCTGTCCGCCGGGGGCAGGGTGGCCGCGGCGCCGCCACTGTTAGCCGCCAGCAACTGCATCAGCCGAGTCTTCTTCGAGGTCTGCAAGGCCTCGCGGAACGCCGGGCCGGCCTCTGAATGCTTAACCAAGAAAACTAGGAACCGACTCCACTGCTGATCCTTAATGTTGTTATCGCTCATTATGTGATCCAATGTCTCCTTAGGATACCTGTCGAAGATATCTTACATTAAATTTCGCATCAACATCCGGTATTTTTAATAAATAAAGGAAAAGACCAAGCGTTTGAAAAATATATATACACTTTAAGCTAAAATGCATAGACAAGCCACGTCAAATGTATTGTAGTGTCCTTAACATAAGTTTATTTATCCTTTTTGCATAACTTGTAATACTTTAAAGGTTTACAATTACAGTTTAAATAAGACTTTGGTTCATGCTGTAAATCATTTCTTTCACTTAAATTCAGTAGATAAACTAAGCGTATTTTATGCTTCACCTCAGCAGAAACTTCACTAAAGGTTCCCGGAAGGGTGAACCGGCTTCGATTAATAGTGATTTTTCAGTGTGCAGTATAAGCCGACACAAAACGTCGATGAAACGGGGCGACGCGGCAGGAATTTGATGGAATATTCCAATGAGGATTATAATCTTCTGCTCATTTTCCATATTCTTCGAAACACTTTGAAGGAAGTTGCCACCTGCACATGTAAAACGAATAATATGAAATGATTTTATATGATTAGCTACGAGGAAATTTTAATAGTTTGAAGTTTAACGCGTATGCTCTTACCTCTATTTGTCTGTATGGAGTAATCCAAAAGTTTCTTGAGCAATTGCAGAAGCTGCTCACAAAGTTTCTCGCTGAAGGTTGAAGGGAATAACTGTGTGAGATACGAGAGCCTCTTAGCACCGTTCACACTCAAATTACGATGGTCACCGAGCGTCAAAAGCAATGGTCTCATTACCGGATGGACCATTTCCATATCTATTTGGAAACCCGATAGGAACTTCTGCATGCACTCAAATCCAGCCTATAAAATAAGAAAAACATAACATTCATTATTTTATTTTATAATAAGACCTCGAAAGTACTGTGCTAATAATAATTTATTTATTTCTCTCCACAATACAACAGCTTTTATGTAACATTTGATTAAACATGGTACAAGATGGTGGTGATGGAAATGGGAGACTGGTGCCTAAACTAAGCCAAAGGCTTATCTTGCTAAAGTAATTAAGAATTGTAAAAAAAGCCGACTATAAGATATAACAATAGAGGAACAAAATAATATTTTTTTATTATTAAAACACAAATAGTTTTGCAATCGGTAATTGTCGTATTATACAGTATAAAGTATGGTGTCATTTAGTGCCATGTAAACGGTGTTTTATTGCTCGAAAAGGTACAATATTGCAAATTTATTACAATCAAAACCGACCTGCTGCAACTCCTGGTCGTTCTTTTCCAGCGACTTGTAGAGCACCTGGAATATCTTCTCACGGCAGTGCTTCTCCTGTATGTAGTGGCATGAGGCTAGTGCCCTAAGTGCCGATGCCCTCAAAGGCACTAAATTTACTCCCTTGTAGCACGGCAGCTTTCCCAGCATCGCGTCTTCCGCCTCACAAAGCGACAGAAGCTCGCGGAAGAACACCTTGTGTTCATTTATATTCAGATCTAAATCAAAATAAAGGTAAAGTGGCGACAATTTTTTTATATACCATAATACCTTAATTTCGAATAAAAAAATATTCAGACGGTTAATTTTCATCGAGATGTAATTTTTTAATAATATAGATTCTTTAGAACTATTATACGCCGACTTTCTGTGAGGTCGTGGTACTTATCCGTTTCGAGCCGGCCCATTCAGCAGCGGGAACAGCTGCGTGGCTCTACCACCGTGTGCATTACTTTTTGAAGGTGGTAAGTATACGTTACGTGGGGGTTTCTAGCGCAAGATCTCCGGCGGCTGGGCTGACGCGCCCTGGTCCAGCGTGTCCGCGCTCCGAGCCCGCCGCTCCCCGTATAAAGCGAGCTGGTGCGCCCAGTTTCGCGCCGTGCTCTGGCGCTCCTGGCTCTCGGTCACCAAGGAACCTATGCTCATCAAAGTCCGCTTCCTGCAGACCATCGTGAGTACTTCGAACCACTCCTATAGCTTCTTTATTCTTCTCTCTCTAATACCAGATGCATCTGAACTTTCTGTTTTAACCGCTTAATGCACACCTCCGTGACATATACGGGCAACGTTTACCGGCAGAATTGTGCAGCTCCGTGAATGTCA
>DWHO01002616.1:0-13064 GCA_018247575.1 Eurytides lysithous rurik
CTGGCTTATCGGTTACTACATCATCATAGCTCACAACGGATGGAATGCCTGATTTGCCATTAGTCGTTCTTATAAATGACCAAAATTTTTTAACATCTTTCCTTAAATTATCTTCTACAGAGCCAATATAATCATTAAAACATTGTTTACATAGTGATTTAAACCTTTTACGGATAACTGAATATTCCTCATAATTTGATTTGGAATTAAATTTTTTCCATTTAATCCAGGCCCTTTCTTTACTTTTAAAAACATGAACTAGAGAGCGTGAAAACCAGATTGGATATTTTTCTGATTTCATCGGTCGTAAGGGTATGTGTTTTTTTATGATTTTATATAATTCTTCATAAAAAACATCCACTGATGTGTGTATATCAGAGTCATGTAAAATGTTTACCCAGTCTATGCTAGTAATTATTTCGTTGATAACCGTATAATTTGCTTCTAAATAACGGTATTTCGCTGAAGAGGCCGAATTCATCGGTTTATAATGAATATCATAAGATATCAGTACATGAAAAGGAGGGTGATGAGCGTCAACAGGTACTAATGAATTAAGAAAAGGTTCACAATAACAGTTTTCGTCATTAGAAATAAATAGATCGAGGATACGTCCCAGGTTGTTTTTAATATTATTGTATTGTTTACTATGAGTATTACGTAAAAAAATATTTATATTATTACCAATTACATCGTTGCTGTCATATTCCAAAGAATATGATCGTGTTAAGGGATCGGCCCATTCAATTTGAGGTAAATTAAAGTCTCCAACAATATAAAATTTATCCATATTATTGTTATTACTGATAAAATATTGAAGTACATATAAGAAACTAGAATAGGTAACGATGTTTTGATTTGGCGGGATATAGACTCCACATATTAAATGAAACGTCGCGCCCGTTTTAACTTTTAATAAAACGTAGTCGATAAAAGGTGAGAGTGTACTATTTGTTTCACCCATGTTAAAGTCGAAGGTAAACGAACAACGCTCGATAAGAAAACCACGTCGCACGGCTATCAACACACCGCCGCCGTCACATTTGCCGGTTGCTTCACGATTTCGGTCGCAACGATACAATGTATACCGAGAATCCATAATATTGTTGTCAGATATAGTAGACAATAACCAAGTCTCCGATAATATAATCACATCAAATGAATTTGCTAAAATATTCATATAGAGAGTATTGAGTTTCGTTCTAAGCCCTCTGCAGTTTTGATAATATATAGCAATTCTGTCATCCATTTATACAAATATTAGTGTAAATAGTATTATAATAGACATAAAACCCATTTTCAAATAAAGTCAAGTATATGCCATTACGTTTGCCCCTAAAATAGTAATCAGTATTGGCCCACTTAATACGAACCCATACATTATTTGACTCACATGAAATAAATGTATTTACAGACGTGACTGGTATAACACATTTAAACAATTTAGCAAAAGTTTTGACATAGGCAAAGTATACTTCACTGCTTAAATTAAAATTAATTATGTAGGTAAGAAGAAAATAAATACCTCGAAACGTAATGCGTAAACACACAGAGTAATGAATTGAAGAGAAAATATTAATAGTGAAAAAAATGCTATCACACTCTTTATGACCTATTGATCTTTTATAACCTACTTTTAACAATTTGTGATTCGTTTTTAAGAATAAACATTTTAAGAATATATTAAAATAAAATATTACTGAACTAATAAAATTACCTTCAAATCTTCGTGATTTTAGATAAATCAGTTTTTGATCGTATGGCAATGACAGGTGAGGTTTCTTTTGCTCTAACAAGTATTGTTCCATGCTTGACCCAAACAAATCTATAACCGCTTTTTCTAGCTGCTTCACGGGTTTCACGAAATAAACTTTTATTCTTCAAAGTAAGATGTTCGTTCACATATATTTTATGCAGAGAGCCAGAAATGCCAAGTTTTACTGAATCGATGCCTTTCTTTAAACGAATCGCTGATAAAATGTTGTCACGCAACATACGACTGCTGAATTTGACGATTATATTTTTTGGTCGTGTGTTATCGTTCGAAGCATGGGGCACACGATGGATCGAAACTACATCTTGTTTATTCAAAGTTACATTGATGTTAGAAGCAATATTTTCTAAAATGACCGGAAGATTTTCACCTCTTTTTTCAGGTAAGTTACTGATCTCAATATTAGACATCCGTGCTTGTTGCTCCATTGCGTCAAGCTTGAATTCCAGCTCATTGAGATGAAGAAGCTCTCTTGTTTGCAAGTTTTGTTTTATTTCTAGCGCTTCCATTCGCTTAGAGAGTTCTTCGGTTTTGAATTTTAAATCTTCATAGCTTTCGTTCATAAATTTAATAGAAGTCTTGATATCGTTGAAGTCTTCATAAAACTTAGCAAACTTTTCATCTTGTTTCCCAAGCCATGTTTCAAGCATTGCTAATATTCTCGTTTGAAAAGATTGAAAATCGTTACGAAGCTCCTGTATATCAGAATTTGACGTACCTTTTCGGATTGTAACATTATGTGTAGGCGAGTCTTCTTCTAAGCAGGAACCATCAGGGCTTTTCACTCTTGATTTTGCCACTTTCCTTTGTTCTTCCGACTGGCCAAAAACACTTTTGAATGTATCCATAGTAATGAAATGAAATTTAACTGATGTCTCTCTTTAAAGTTACTCTGTGTAAATGTGTACGATGACGCAGTGCCAGCGAGCGCAAAACACAACCGGTCTGTCTCAGATACAAAGTCAGAATGAAATCTAATAATATCTAATGATGGTATCGAGGAGAAAGGTTAGATGGTTGAAATAATCATATATAAATTATTCTCAATATTGACATTACAATGTTGACAAAATTGGATTTCTGGACCAATACGACTTGAAGGTTTTCAAGAAAACATTTTTGCACTTATCATCAGAAATGTCTCTTGCATGTATCCTTATCAAAAAAGTTATCTATAGGGAAATGATAATCTTCGCCTATAAACCACAATACATATAAAAATATATCATGGTAAAAATAGTATGTATTAAACTATAAAATTGTAAACATATGTCAAAGGTATCGAAGCACATCCTAGTACTGACAAAAGAAATTAGGTTGCATAAATGTATATTCAAATACTTCTAACTTTGGTCAACTTTAACACGAAGCAGCGTTTCTTCAACAAATACCTATTACACCATATAGATGAGGCAAAGTACTGGTCATAGATTTGTTGTAAGCGAGCATGTAGCTTTCTATCTGGCACATAACTTATCAATTCATCACTTATTGTAAATATTGTCCAAGAAAGAACAAAATTATAATATATTACTGTTTACAAGGTTTCGGTTTTTAAAAAAAGAAGAATAATTGAAGAAAAAAATTGGGATGTGAAACTAAAAAGGAAATTTTATTAATTCATAACATAATGTGTACATACAGTTCCTTTTTACAATATTTTCGTTTGTTCCTTTTATTGCCATGAAGCAAAATAACGGTAACAAATGCAGAATGTTTTTTTGAAAGTCCTCCCAAAGTACGTGATTACAACTTGTTCGCTTTGACGATTTTTTAATCATTTGACGTCATTTAATTTATAATTTGGCTTGATTGGTTCCAATACAGGACAACTGTTAAGTATACATTGAAAATATTAGCTCTTGTACAATAGCGAAATTGTACTGGTTTACAGAGTCTACTGTGCTAGTATAGATATACTATTCTATGTAAATAACTAAATTCATATGAACACATTTTTTCCTAAATCTAGGTGCATTAAAAATCAGACACACTAGGCTCCTTATCAAATTGAAATGTTTGAATTTATAATATCAATTTAAAAGAAATCAAACACTTGTATAAATTAATTTAAAAAAAAATCAAAAATTTTTGTACTCTTCTATATTGGCAATTTGTTTACACTATCTTTTTGAGTTCATTTTAAGTTGATGTGACAATAAATTAGCCCTAAGCTCATGTATTTGGCTCTATGTTTTTAAATATCTTACTTTTTCTAATAACCATTTCATTATTAGAGTTTTCTAGTTAGAGTATGTCAACAATTTTTTCTTTCCAAATGAAACAGATATTGAAAGTAACTACAAGTTTTAAAAAAGTTGCTTATGAAAATTTTATGCTTGCATCTTAATCACTTATTATAAAATGGTTGTATATAACAAATATGGAAAAGTTTTATACTCATACTTAATAAATGTTTTGCCTGTTTAAATTGAGATTATTTTGAAAATGAATTTATATTATGTTTAAATTCATTGCCACACCAACTTGTTCAAAAACTAGCTTCTTGACATAAACATGTAAACATTTCAAAATGTAAGATAATAAATTTTATGTACTATAGCAGATATAATCTTATAAAATAATTAATACTTTAAACAGTGGTGGATAAGAAATTTCATTATTGGTTTTTTATATCCACTTATAAGATCCATCAATATATAAGAAATAAAATAAAAAAATAATTGAAATTTAAGAAAAAGTTGAAGGCATGAGGCTTCATGAATCGAAAGTATAATAAAAATTATATTGATTGCACACCATAATCTCTTAGATTATAGGAATTTTTTTTAAATATTTTTCTTCACTAAAGCTGTAAATGGTATGATAATCCTTTATGTAAGGCTTACTTAAGTATTTTAATATCCCTCCTCAAAATATAATACTAATATTTTAATACACTTTAATACACCAATTCTGAACAAAAAGTGTGAATACTCAGCCTCATACTTCCCTCTTCAACTTCTTTGTATAAGTGATAGTGATTTAAACTAGCATTCAAATATAATTTGGTACCATCAGGTACAGAACAACAATGGCATTAGTTGCTAGAGCAATATTGTGATAAAAAATATATAAAATTTGCATCATTAAACCCATCTATATAATCCTACAAATTATTATTAATTAAAGGTGGGTATTGCATGGCCAATATAGTTTGTTAAATCAGCATCAAAACATTGTAAGAAAATTATAAATCTTATAGTGTAGTAACTTTGTTTAAAAATTGTTTACTGTTGATAACAATACCATAATACAGTTTTATATGACAAAATAAATAATATTATTTAAATTAACTCTGATGTGCTTAAAATTCAATAAAAATACAATCCAAACTATAAAACTCAAAAGCTAACAAAGACAAATCCTATGGTGTTCACCATTGACAAAAATAAATTGCAGTATGAGAAAAATAATTTTCTTACTAAAATCTTAGTATCAATAAAATGAATAATTGATACTCTGCTTACATAAAATTCCAAAATGAGAATAGGAAAAAGCAACAGGCAGTGTGACTTATTGTCTACATATCAATTGACACTCTAATATTAAAAAGGTTTATAAAAATAATTTGGTCCTGTTTGAATTATGTGAACAAAATGCATTACAAACCAACAATAAAGCATATCTGTATTAAATTCCTAAAAAACTGTGATGATAATAATATTATATAAATAGATATTAATATAGATGTACATAAAATAACAAAATGAAGCTCAAGTCATAAAATATATCCAGTCCCTAAACATAAGTAAATGTATAACTAACTCTTAACTTAAACTACAAGAAAAAAATAAACATGTTAATGTGTAATAAACAATTGTAAATAGCAACAATATATTACCAATGTACAGCTTCATAATAGAAGACCTATTAAAAACAAATAAAATTAAACAAAAAAGTAAAAATGTACATGTTGATAGAATTTGAGATATTTTGATTATGTAATACATAGCCTCATGATTATAATTGCCAACATGAATGTCATAACATGTCACATTGCATATATTTATAAATATAATTGTAAAATATACTGAGATCCCATTACAATAATCTTGAGAATCCATCTGATCAATATAACAAAATCTTTAACATGATGTGAAATTTAACCTAATTTATATATTTCTTTGACCAATATATACTATGAGTAGAATGTAATGGGATCTCTTGTACTCTTACCAATTAATAACTTTAGTGTATAACACTAAGAATAAATATTTTGTGTACACTCAACAAAAAAATCCATAACTTCAACAGGCTTTGCCAGTGGTCATTGCACTTTACGAGTTTGCTTAGATCTAATGTCATGAAACAGAGTCCCACATTTTATTGACAGTGTCTTTAGAAAATATCTAAATCAAAACTATATTATATCATAGTATGAAATACTATATCATTTGTCTTTGGAGTGTAGAGGGCATTAGAGCAATGGAAAATAGAATTTGCTCTTATACACAAAGACTTGTAAAAACTAAGTGTCCCTAAAAATATGTTTTATAAACCTATAATAAAAATATAGCTCCTACAATTTTTTTTAAATAAAAAAAAATTTTCAATGTCATACTGTATGCTATTCTAGGTCAGTCAAGTATTGTAAACAGTTGATCTAAACCATTTGATGAATATAGTATAGATACATAATAAGTTTTCTTTTGTGAAAATAATGTATAAAATGGTTGAAACTATTTACTGTTTAGAATTAGTCAAGCTATTCTAACAGAAATCTTTCACAGTTAAGTATAAAATTAAAGGTTGATGACAATATAAATATTCATTTCTACATAATGAACATCTTCGATTACCTACAAAGTTATGCTTACTTGTATTATCTTATTAACTACATCTTAATTTAAATGGTAATAATAAAGCAAGTTGTGAGGCGGGATATTTGCATCAGTCTTGTGAAATTCTCAATTGTGAAAATTATACGGTCATTGATTTAACTATTTGGTAATCTGTAAAAGTGAAAAAAATCAAATGTCTAGTACAATAAAGATAGCTGCACCATATACCATCAATTCATTTCATTCTTTAAAGATGAAAGTGTTGCATCAAGAACACGCCCTGCGGCATAGCCAGGTATATTAAGGTAGGCTGGTTTGTCATGTTCACACAACCCTGGTTGTGTGCAACACCTATTCATGGATATTGTACCAGTGCTAGATGATCCACTAATGCCGGCTATATCTGATGAAGACCCAGGACAAATAATTTTATGATTAGTAAACTGTTCTAAAGAACGCAGTTGTTCTCCACAGTTTTCACACTTTAATTCTCTTGCATGAACTTTTTTGTGACTGTTTAATGATCTAGAATTGTCAAATACTTTTGTACACATGTCACAATATTTCAAAATTTTTTCTCCTGTGCACACCACTTTATGGTTGTTAAGTCTGTCTAGAGACATATAGCGTTTGTTGTTACATAAATCACATTTAAATTGTTTTTGGGGCACCCGCCCTGTATGAACTTGCATATGTTTACGCAAATTGCTTTTGTCTTTAATATATTTTGAACAAACAGAACATTTGTTAACATCCTTGCGCGTATGGTTAGCATCTAAATGTCTTCTCAAATGAGATTTTTTATGAAAAGGTTCTAGACAAATTTGACATTTGAAAGGTTTTTGTGCTGGATGTACTCCTGTTAAATGTGTATTAAATTCCAGAATCCGTGGATAAGTTTTTCTACAATGTGGACAATGAAACAATTTACGACATGTTGCTGCACTGGAATCACAAAATGGATCTGAGCAATCATCACAAAAAGAATCTAATCCAGCTGGTGGCGTCACTGTTTGATAAAGCTCCAAGTCACCTTGTAAAGGATCGTGGTCAGGTGTTTCAGCGCCACTGGGTTCTTGTTGAATTTTAGCTTGGTCGCTGCTTTCTGAAAAATCATCTTGTGATGGAACCCCTCGAGAGGTACCTGCGAGCATCCACCAAGGATTATAATGCCATGCTCCTAACCCTTGAACCGATTGTCCCTTTATATCGCTGGGCTTTGTTTGAGTTTCAGCGTTGGAAAATCCAGGAAAACTAGGCAATTCTTGATGTTTAGATTTTGAGGACTCAAATACTATGTTGAGTTGATTATGTTGAGATATTAAATTTTCGTAATCAGTTTTTTCCAATTTTTTTTCATTTCGATCATTTCCCTCTCGTTTAGACATATTTTAAATTGCCTGGAATTAACGACGTAATATACGATAAAGTAAAATTAAAGTAACATAATTAAACAAAAATAGTATTTCGGACAAAAAACTCGAACAAATTTCGTCCTTATTGACTAAAAATAAAGATTTACTTCCTATTCTTCACAACTTTATAACATAAACAGTCGAGCTTTGTTAAGAAGTAAACAAAGAATAAAACACCTAAGAAATGACAAAGTCAATAAAACTTATAAGTTGGAACTTTTTGTACCAAAAATTTTGAATTATTAAAGATTTTCAACCATATATTTTAAATACATACATGTAGTTAAAGGCCTTTCCATTCAAGATTTCTACAAGTTTCAAAACTGTTCGGCCATTTTGTTTGGGTTCATATTAGAAATTTAAGCACAGATTACGTTGAACTTTATCAATCGATCAATCCAATTGAGCTGTCTTCTATTGAGAAATAAAATATTGTTTTCGTACTTTTTTTATAAACAAATCGTTTATGTTTTGTTCGGTGATTTATATCCAATTAAATTGTCGTTTATCATTTTTTTTAATAAATTATTTTGAATGTATAATAAGGTTGATCATGTTAAATAAATACGTGACTTGCAAAAGATCTGTAACACATAAAGTAAAAGGCTCAACAGTATCAGATCTGTAACACATAAAGTAAACAGTATTGCAACTTCATACATGGCTCGGATTTTTAATAAAAATGTTTTTAAAAGACATAATTTTAACTGTTTTGTTTTTTCATGTGTCAGTCCATTAAAAATAAATGGATTTTAAGATAAGTAGCGCAAGACCATGACCCCAACTTTTGTAAGATGGACTTCCACAAGAATTAGTTATTTCAACGACCTTATACTCTCTTATTCTTACCTTATTTAAGTTGGAGAACTGACAAAGGCAATAAATCAGCTATTGCGACATTATAAGATCCGTAACATAAATCTCATTTTATATCGGCGTTACTGCTAAGCGGGTGATTAGAAAATATCTTACTCCAAAAAGTGCTGGACTCAAATTGAGAGTGAAGTCCATCCTATGTATTAATAATAAATTCATAATTGTGATGACAAATGTGAGAATCCATATTAATCTTCGCATCCGCAATTGCGGTTGTTTTGCATCTGCATTCGGAAAAAGATAAGGGACTACTTAAACAGGCAGTTTAGGCGCTGCCGTTCTTAGGGCGTTCATCGTAAGTGAATTTGTCACGCGTTCTCCCGTGAATTGTCGCTTTTCGATTGAGTCTCTATGCACTTAGTGCAGTGCGAAAAGTTTGTTTACGTAATGGAGAAACGACCATCTATTTGAGATTCTCAGCATAAATAAACGAATTAAGACCAACCGCTGGTATTGTGTTTATCAAAGTAATAAAACGATGAAACGACGTCTCGTTTTATTTCATATTGATGAAGCACACAAGCAGTCTTACTTTGGTCAAATTGGAAATCCGTTTCTATTAGAAGAGCGTTTTTAAATGTTCTCCATTTATATAACATATACCGAATGTACACACCCCACGAATCGTCTAGCTCATAGACATTCTATAGTAGAATACTTTCTTTGGATTGTCGAAGCCACTCGCCTACAAGAACAAATACCAGTGATATTAACTGTTATAACCAACCACCTTCGTCAGACGCACGTAAACCACGCATCCAAAACGCTGCGTTCTGGGGGCGCACTTTACACACTTTTAACACTAGTATTTTGAAAAAGATTGAAATAGAATCTGATAGAAATAGCCACTTAGTGGTAAGAATCTTTCCCCTCTAGACTGGTATCACTGTATTGCTCGTTATTTTACCACGAAGCAGTGTATTCCAGATTAAAGAGCAATGTTGGTGGTATTATTACTGGGAATAGACGTAACATCTTAAATTTCTGGGTGATGAGTGCAGAGCAAGATCAAGAAGCAGGCTCGTCTCCGGATATTCATCCGAATGCGAAAGTAGTTCATTCCGAGACAAGAAAAAATTGTGTAGGCCGTCCGACGTTTTAAAGATGAGGTTCTCCTCAGTACGAAAGAGCAGAGATGCGATTTAAAAAATACTAGAAAATGAAAGCGCGGAACTTTACTTTAGGCCATATTGCTGTTAAAGAGTTTTGTTACGTAATAAGTGACGTTCGAATGTACCTCTCTGTACGGCAATGTTTCATTTACAGATTTTTTGACACCCGCCGATGTCGCTTGTAAGGACGAAGTTACGACAGCACACTGCCGAATTAAATTTTACGTAATTTGACAAACATTTCGCTTTTTCGTATTTCGCTATGTAGGAAAGGGCACCATAGATAATGAAGACAAATAATAGTAATAATTCATACATACATATATATAAATATGCTTTCCACCGTGGATAGGCTTATCTCTTTACATTTAAAGGATGTATTAATAATATGCACTAATTAAAAAAAAGCTAGTGTTCATGCCATTTTCTTATTTAATATTTGATAATCTAAATCACAACTCTTCCTCTCTTTATTGCCGTTTTGACAATTTTTGATTTCTTCTCTTTTTTCTTTTTAGAAATATTCTCCCTTCTCTTATTCTGCCTTTCTTCCTTCTTTTGTTCAACATTTTTCACTCTGTTTTCCCATTCTTTTTTACTGGCTTTTTTCTTTTGTTCCTGCAAGTAAATATTTAGAAGTACAGATTTCTTAAATGTTAATTAGACCATATATTGTAATATAACAAAATTACCATTCTTTTAATTGTTTTCTTTAATAATATTGGATCATCTTTAACTTTTTGTCCCTCTGCCTTTTGGAGAATATTTTTCCATGCCATTTTTTCTTTAATCTCTTGTGCCTTATTTGTGCTATTAGTTTCTTGCAGCTGATTTATCTTTTTTTCTTGATTTTTCATGTCATCTAAAATTTTTTTTGGGTCTTTGTGGATTTTAGCACCTTTTTCTGTAACAACATTTCATACTTTGAATGAATATAAAATAGAATGCACAATTTATCCAAATGTTTATAAAAAATCATGCTTTGTCTCCTCTACACAAGCTCTTGACTAATTGCAATACAGTGATTGTTGCCTTTTTCATAGTACATGTTCCTTTTGCTCCAAGCAAATCAAATTTTAATTTTTATATTATTTTATTTTAATTAAGAAACTCTCTTTGTTATGAGAATTTGACAATGGTTTGACTGGAGTGCAGTAAAGAATTTCAGAGGTTGTATATTAGCAAAAATGTCTCTCATCAATAAGATTTGAGACATTACAGTCGGAGATAAGTAGAGAAACCTTTCCACCATAAGCCATATTCATCAAGAATGATAAAGTGAACCTATTTAGGTGAATATCATCAAATTATAAAAAACTACATTATTCCAAACCCATTAGTCACCTTTTTAGGCAACTACACCAAATACACTGACATCATTTTAAATTCAATGTACATCTTAATAGTGGGCCATTAAATGTACAAATATTAATTGTTTTATTCATTTAATTTTCATCCATAAACTTTTCATACTTCTCTTTCAACGTTATACAATCATAATTTATATCACTTAATTTTTAATGATAAGATCCTACATCCCAACCAGAGATAAATGCCAATCAGATACCTCTTGCATTAGAATACAAGGTTTTTTAAAATTCAATTAAGTTACTTTTTATGGCACTTAAGTTACTAGATCATTTAATATTAAGAAACAACCACTGGTCAGGAAACTAAATGTTCTTGGTATACTGCCAACTGCTAAAAACAAATGAAAGCTTACATACCAGATATAATTCAAATATATTTTTTTTACTTTGTCCCTTCTACAATAAATGAAGTATTGTTGTTAATTTTAATTTTATTAAAAGCACCTTACCTTTTTTACCAAAGTTAGCAAAATCAAATTTAGAGAACACCAATTTGCCATCATTATTAAAAATAGGTTTTGCTGTATTAACATTTGGTTTTTCACTCTTTGGCTGTTTGTTATTTTTTGAAAAATCAGCAGGATTTTTAACAATTGTTTTGTTAGCTCTTTCCTTTTTCTTTAATTTTTTATTTAACTTGCTGTTAATACTTTTTTTTGCTAATTTGCTCTTTAAGTGGAAACTGTTCTGAGACTTAATTTTTTGTAACTTTTCTTCTAATTCTACAATACTAGATGCACGTTTTGAAAGTTCCGTCTTATTTTCGAAGTTCCCATCACTGGTCATTTCAAAGTCGTCATTGTTGTCATTATCTGTAAGAAAAATTAAGTAAATAAATTACTTACATATGATATGAGTATATATGTATAAGATTTCAATAAGTTACCTTTTGAATGAATAGGTATTGATAAAGAGGAAAATATATTTTTTAAAAATTGTAGTTCCTTTGCTAGTGCGTTTTTTATATGTTTACTTTTTATAACTTTTCTTTGTAGAGTCATTATGAACCGTAACTATCACGTGGGGTATAATGTTGATCGTTACACAGATATTTTCAATTTTAGGTCAAAATAAGAAAAACAACCAAAAATTTATTCTGACACGTGAGCGTTCGTAAACTTAGGCTATAAACACAATGACCATTGACATTGACATAAGTTTTAGCGATGACAGAAATCGACAGTTCTGAAAAACAAATTTAAAGTATATAATCAAATGAACAAGGAACACTTTTTGACACATCATTTAGTATTTTATTTAAATGTTTTAATATTATGTCCTTTTTGGTTTCTTTAAGTAATAATTAGCTAATATCTACGAAAAAAAATATTTTGGCAAATTATTTATAATAAACTCAATTTATCATTTAAGATTAAACCGGGTGGACAATGGCTCAGCGCTGTCGCTGCTGTGAATTTGATGGGCCGAAATGTTACAAATTCATCACAAAGATTCAAAATGTTCATCTGTTTTGAAGAGAGGGTTGCTAATGTTTGTTGATGGTCGAGGAGCGTGACTTGTAGTCGGACATAGGCCTTTTCTTTTTTGTTTTACGTGGGGGAAATGCCTACGCATACCCGACCTTGCGGGGGCAAGGACGGGTTATGTCGGACTTGCACCGACTAAAACCCCCACGATGTTCCACCTAGTCGCATTTAGGCAGGGTCACGGGAACGCTTTCGCACACTTCCGCAACCCTGCCAGCGCTGGCCGCTTTCGCAGCCCCCTCTCCG
>DWHO01002617.1:0-13064 GCA_018247575.1 Eurytides lysithous rurik
AGGTCGGTTTAATGTCACCGCCTCTGCGCCTTATCTCTCTTCGGTCGTGTCGGTTATCCGTCCCATCGGGCTATGAGTCTAAAAGGAAGAGTGAGTGCACCTGTGTCTGCGCAAACGCTTGTGTACTGTAATATATCCTGCGCACTTGGCTGATCTCTTGTAGATCGGCCGCCGTGGCTGGATTCGGTCGGGAGGACATTATTAAATAACGATTGTTATGACAATTATAAAAGAGATAATATATTTATTAAAGAAAAAGCATCCCTATATTTGTTAAATCTTAAAAAAATATGTGCTGAAAAAACAAGCAGTACGTATGATAACTATGATATTAATACTTTTAACATCTCCGTCTGTAAAATACATTTATATTGCTTGAAATAAGGCAGAGATTGGCAAACCGTTTTTTTTTGTTTACCGAAAACCTTGTTGCTACATTTCTACCACATTTCCAAAACTTGTCAAAACAGGTCACACAATTGCGCGTCTCCCGTAGACGCCACGTGTCCACCTAGACCACTTTAGGAATCACTTACACAAATGTAAAAACACAGTAAAGTAATGCACGCAAGATTTCGCTACAGGAAGAAAGTTGTAAAACCGTTGTAATACGGTTGTAGTAAAAATGGCATTAACCAACCCTGAGAATATGAAAATAAACTTGTTGATCATAACAAGTACAAGGAAAAATAAATATAAGACTAAAAAAACAATTATATTTACTAACCGGAAATAATCACACGATGATAATTTTGGGAAGGCCAAATAGCTTGCATCAGTTAGTTTTTTGCGCCGTTACTTATGATGACAACATACGTTGTAAAATTTATCGTACTTACTTATTTTTAGAATTTTCGTTTAGGTACTTTACACGGAATGAAATAAATAAATAAATATTACTTCTGTAACTGATATTTCGCAAAACTGTTTACAAATGGTAACACAAATACTTGAATTCTCTAGAATGGGCTTCTATTAAACTAGCGCGTTCACCAGCTTCTACCGCCCATGCCCATCGTTTGCAATATAACGCATAATTATTTAAACTAAGAAGTTGATAACATTTCACGTAAGTAATAAAGTTCAATACAATAACAATATCAAAGTGCCAGTTATAAAATAAATCTCGCAATAGGTAAATTATTAAAATTTAATACGGAATACTTTACTATTATTTCTTTAAGGTGATCTTCAAACTTAAAGAAGAAACTTCATCATAGAAGTTTCGCAAAGAAAGCATATAAATTAACTAAAAATCAAGACGGACTCTTGTAAAATAAATCTGATATTAATCTTTTGTTCTCTTTCATATTGTTTAATTCCGTTCTGATGTAAATATAAAAGTACAGATGTTTGTCTGTTTTATCGATACGCATTTGATTGAACGACAATGGAATCTCGCTAAAGGAAACCGTCTCTCAATTCAACTTTGTCGTACTTTTACAGATTAGATATTGGCATTCCTTTCTCTGTCACTTTTTGTAGTCAACATCTCATTGTTTGATCTCGACAAGAAAACATTTGAAATTGATTGTCTGAACCACTACGTATTTTTATCGTTAATATTGTTGACTCTGTAGCAATTCGTAGCGATGTAGCAGGTGATATACTTTTATTAACGTGGTAACCTTACCAGGTATGTATCTAGAACTTTTTTATAGCGTTAATCCACAAAAAGTATTTATAACCGCAAAGGTGGTCCAGGTAAACAAGTGAATGACTGAATTCGAAACAGAAATAAACTGGTCTAAACTTGAAATAAATTTGAATTTGAAATTACGAAACAAATGCCAAATTTGATATTTAAAAACTAATGCAACCAGTTAGACAAAATGCTAATTGCATAGATACTAATATAGACGTAATAGATTTATGGATATTTTTATACAGACACGATTTAGATCACCACAGTTTTATAATAGTATAGATATTTTAATTAGACTTGTATTGATAATATACCCAGTCGGGTCATAAGTTCTGTCACATGTATATTGTAACGATTTGAAATTTAATGATAAACTTTATCCTTTTATAAGTCTACGAAACGTTTAAATATAAAGAAAATAAAAGCCATTGTCTAAGGCTATGTAAACTTTAAGTCGTCGACACAAATGATAGTGACATTATTAATAAATTTTTTATTGTTTAACTTGTCGACCGCTAAGGCTGTCCAAAAATATTATGTTTACAAAACAGCTTTGCTTGAAAGCTTACTTAAGATTTCTTGGAAATACGTGGAAAAGCAGTATGGATATGTGTAGCTATTTCAGTTCCAGAAATTGTTTTATTTAATAATGTTCGAACGCAATTCTTATTGTACAAGTATGAAAATTGTTTTACATATTATATCGACCTCGCATCTCGTTTTTAAATTTCCATCTACGTTAAAAATATTTCATAGCATTCATGACCAAGAGACACGATAAGACGTATGTCATCCTAAAGTCTATGTCTAAAACTAATCTGGTCTAACGCTAGCATTCTGGTAACAATATGGAGCTTATTTTTAAAATGTTAAAACACGAGGTTTTAAAAATCGACGGAAAGTTCGAATTCGTACCTAAAATGACTATATTCTTAGTTGGCTGATCATAACAATCTGAACTTTGAACTAGACTATGAGGTATGTTTAATATCACCGCTTCAGCATCTGGTACTTCTACGGTCGTATCGAGTATCCGTTTCTGATACACGACTTGACCGCACCAGGCATAAGGATAGACTGTAAAATCATCAATATAAATGGTTCATCTTCAGCCAGAATGTCATCACAGGCAATGGAAAATCAGCATAATTCGGATTTTCAAATTAACACGTCAAAACAATTAGAAAACGTTTAAGCCACTATATGCTTTTTTAATTTCTATTTTTTTTCTGCCGAAGGTCTTAGGCCTCAACTCTACTGGTAGTACAACTATCAAATTTTATAACGAGATTTTATCTTTAATACGTTCAAAGTGTTAATTATACTTTTCTGCAAGAATCTTGCAACAGGTTGCTAAATTTTATAATAAATCTCCTACATTTTTTCAAAGACAACATGGGTCTCATGGGTGATGTCTCCAATCATGGGTGAAAAATAAGCCTCTTTTGGATGGACAATGTAGTACAATTTGACAAAACAAGTTTCAATAATTTGTGTGTGAATTTGACAAATCAAGTGTCAATATTTCTTAAGTGTCTATTAATTGAAAAAACCCCACGTCATTTGTGAGTTTATCGGCCCCCCGGTATGCAAACCGTAACCATAATTTGCAGATATATCAAAACGGTCTAGTCTTGAACCATGATACTGTGATCGAAATAGTTCATACCATTCACAAACATTAAACACAAATGGTAGAAACTGACGTCGGTGTTCGATAATCCGGCCTTGAAAGACCTATCAGCCAAGGTCTAATAAAGCACTAGTGGGTACTTTGTTGTCACAACTCGTGGAGTGCAATAAAAACTCGTGAATAGAAAAAGTTATAGCTATTTCATGGACTTTGTTTGATGTTTGCCCAATATTTGCTATAAAAAGTATAAATATTTTCAGCTATGGTAGTTATGTGACCGTTTAACGAAGCCATAGCACGGAACTCGAATGAAGGCAGCAACATTATGATGACAACTATAACTTCGTGGTATGATAAATTCTAGTTAAAAGGAGACAAATACTTATCTTTCCACCATTCTGCACTGTAGAGCATCCACACGAAGATCTGATATAATATGTATTTTATTAACAAATAATAACAGTAGCAGCCTATTTGGGGTGCTGACAGAATGCCATCAGGTAGAGCAAAAATGTCCGCAGTATAATTAGGTACCATTAAGTTTCATGAACAAAATGGTGGCATTAACTTAAATATTTAAAACCGTAAGATGATCTTTATTTACTTACTAAAAAAATATTTATTAAAAAAATTTACTTCAAATACCGTCTAGTTTAAACAAAATAACTCATAGTAGTAGCGATGTTTGAGACCTGGATTTACGTAACTCAAACATATTTTCCGTCTTAAGAGACATTTCCGTGTATTTGCTCTCTCATTTTAGTTCATTCGATTTGCGGTTGAAGTAGCAGAAATAATGGTTGACCATTATTTAACCAAAGTTTCTAACATATTTTTAAATGTCTCCAAAACTCTGCTATCTTTGTGTTTGTTCACAAGTTTCAGATTCTTTTTTTTTGGCTTATATATATTAATAGCGTACGTCACGTAAAACAAAAGATGAGATGTAGTTTCTGTGGTGTTCAGCACATTTTCATCAGACTAGTTTTAAAGTTATAATTAAAAATAAAAGGAAACTTCTGTTAATTTATAATTAAATTTGAAATTAGGTTTTCTAAAATTTGTCAAAGCACCCTCTTTTTAAAAAAATGTATTATAACATATTATAATGTCAATATTATTTCTATTTCAATGTTCAAGTAAGATAAGCGATTATTATTTATCATATATAAGGATACGATACAAATTTTAGTTCTATTTTAAATATGTTATCTTCTATCTAGTGTACAATAAAATTACAGAGGTCAGAATGGTAACGTCTATCTTACTCGAAAACAGATTTTACTATAACCAAACCTATTCTCTAGATATATATGATAAAACTGCTGCAGAACAAACGACTCGACTATTAAAAAAATTATATACATATATAACGTTATAACTTCTGACACATACAAACACATGAAAACTTTTGGATTTGGAATGCTGGCTACTAAAATATTTATTGATTTGAACTTTAAACGTTCTAGGAAAATAAATATGTCTACTATTTTGGATTTCATTTATTTTTAAATATGGAGAGGACGCTTAAATAACACCGACTTGTGGTCAATGTGGTGCATCGGTGCAGTTTCGCACCAAATCAGATTTTCAAACTACTTAAAAATTTTAATGTAAACAAAAGATTCGTTTGTCATTTCATCAAAAGATATGATGAAAATTAAAGTACAGAAGACAGAAAATGAAGTGATCGCCCTCACACTTTTAAGACTTAGCAGTGATAAAAGCTATGAAGGCGCGAATTCAAAGAAATCCCATGCGTAAGTAGAAAGTAGCGCTGGTTCTTCAAATAGGATTAAGTAGAACCAAGCTAAACAAAGACTTATAGCTTCGAACTTATCGCAGAAAGACAGGATATTGTTTGGATGCACGTTTAATGGACCTGAGACTGAAGAGATTCCGGCTTTTGACGAAGCGAGGGAAAACAAGCACAGTGAAGTTCTTTTTTTCGAATGAAAAAATTTTACCCCGGAGGAGAGCTACAATAAACAAAATGATAACAGTGAAAAAGCGAGCTGCCGCATTGCGCGTATCTAGCGAGTTCATTTTACTATATTTTTACAGGTATATTTTAGTAAGAAAGGCGTAAAAATGAAAATGGTGTATCAAAATACAATCCTCACTAACCTTTTTTTTAATGTCATATTAAATAATAGACACTGGGGTTACCAGCAAGAATCTGAACCAGATTATAGAGTAACAAGACCGCGAAATTGGCTGGCGGCGCGTGAAATTGACTTCATCCAGCACAAAGACTGGTCCTCTTTCACTCCAGACTTAAAAAGACTTAAATCCGTTGGATTATAAAATATGAAAACACTTGGAGAAAAGGAAAGCTAGTTCAAAGCCTCATGCTGCCTCGGAGTCAGAGAAAATATTTGAAATTGGTGTTCTGTTATGTTTAAAATTTGAAAAATGACATTTATTATCAACAGATAGTCTGTTAAGTAAATGCTTTAATAACTGTGACTCATTTCAAAAATATACGTTACCTTTGCTGTGTTATACACACAACAAAAGCTGTATATGGATGGATGTTTTCATGAATAATGCAAAATCCTGATTACTTTGATGTCAATTTCTGAAATACTGTAAGAAAATCGTTCCCTTGCACTTCATATGTTAAGCTTTCTTCATTTAGTTTCACCCGTATATTTTTCAGATTTCGTACAAAAGCTTCAGGTAAAAAATTTTAAATAGAGAAAAATGAAAAATGATGAATTTCAAACGTGTAATTTGAATCCAAATTTCAGCTACGTTAGCCAATCTACAAGGGATTAATGAAATATATTTAATGGAAGATATTTGTGCTATGCAAAGGTATATGGAGATACAGGTGTACCTATCGAGACAGATAAAGCGTAGACCGGCGACGAACGGCAAAACAAACTTATAATAACGGCTCTTCCTAGCCAGTTCTAGATGGAGTTGAAAAGTAAGGACGACTACCCTATCGCTAATGGGATAATCAGCTGACATTAACCCAAACTAAGAAACAATAACGCAATATCGTTATTATATGTTGACAGTCTCATAAACATGATACGCAATTATATTATTTAAAAATAAATTATCTTCATACTCATCATCATAACTTCGGTCAGACAAACTCATGTGCTTCATTTTTAAAATGTTTGCGGCCATGTAAAATTTTTATTATATTTGTATATTAAGAAACACTGAAATCATGTCCTCGATGGTAAGCGACGGGACTGCCTATAACAACACAGTTTTCTTTTGTTGTATATGGAATAAAGTGTATGTCTATGCGGCTCTGTAAAGCGAGGGGTCAAACGGGTGATGGCAAGTGCATTTATTAGCAAAAAGTGCTCTTTTTGCTAATAAAACATCTCTATAGAATGATGGCATGATTTACAGTAGCA
The DNA here is from genome assembly GCA_018247575.1 of Eurytides lysithous rurik. Classification (NCBI taxonomy): domain Eukaryota; kingdom Metazoa; phylum Arthropoda; class Insecta; order Lepidoptera; family Papilionidae; genus Eurytides; species Eurytides lysithous. The sequence goes on from DWHO01002617.1 coordinate 6,662, forward strand.
AAACACCTTTTAGTATCACTACTAGACAAACTACCAATTCTTAAAACTATACTATGAAAAATAAAAATAATTAATATCTTTTCACACAAAAATGTAAGCCTACGTTTACTTAGGTACGAGTATATTGAGATGAATGAAATCTTTGTCATTGTCATCAAATTGTGTATTGCTAACGAAATAAACTCTATTCATCATAAAAGCTAATTTGACCGTGCAGGTATCAATTGATAATTATATATAAATATAATTACCATTGACTAGATCAAGAAAGGAGACTAAAGACAAAAAAAAATGTGGAAAAAAACTATAAAAAATCTGTCTATACCCTTTATCTAAAATTAATTGCTTTTACAATTTTTTTCTTTTTTTATTTCAAACATCGATTTGAAAAGCACATTATTAGTTATTTAAGGCATAAACTAACTATTAGATTTTTACCTGACAGACAAACAGATAAATAAAAACTGTTGTTTAGGCTTAAATTCACTTTTATAACGTGCGAAAGAATTCAATTAATTTCTGTGCAACGATGAATAATAATATTGAATAAGCTGCAGGTTGTTTATTTAAAATATTCATTTCATTTATTTAGATTTCTGTTTATTCGTTTTCATGATATTCATTAACGTCATGAGAAAAATACTTTACGATGTGACTTAACATTAACATAATGATTTTAGTATGGACATATCGATCATATTAAAACTCTTGGTGTTTTTAGATAATTTTCGAACGTGCTGATAATTTAATAAAAACCTGCGTCGTCTTCTTCTCTTCTTCTTATTTATCTACTCTATAATGAAGTCGTAGATGTTGAGTGTTGTTTGTGAACAAAACTAAAAAATAAAACCATATCGATAACTTATCGAAGCATAGCTTATTCTTTAACTTAACAATCTGATGTATATTTTATATGAATAGTGTTCGCAATCGGATTCGCTAGATGGCGCAGTACGCGTGCGGAAATTTTCTGAATCGCGATATAACGATTTTTTGTAAATTAATGACCTTCTCATTTGTTTGAGAATCGTGAGCTCCTGGATCAAACAAAGAAAATTATCGTTTGAGATATCTACTTACCCAAAAAAGCAGCACAAAGCTTGTTGTGTTAGCTACTACTATAACATAATTGTAGAGGTGGGTTTGTTACCTAAACACTTGCAAACAACTCAAGACATGTCATTAACATTTAAACATATTTATCGATAGACTTTTATATCATATTTTTAAAATAAATTGGCTTATAACTTTTACTAGGTTATTTTTAGACGGATTTAGAGGCAATTATTCATGTTGTATTTATATTGACTGGCCCGTTGGTGTAGTAGTTAGTGCTCTTGACTGCAAAACCGAGGGTCGTGGGTTCGATTCCTACCCAGAACAAAATAATTGTGCGATGAGCATAGGTATTTGTTCTGTGTCTGGGTGTTGTTTATCTATATTAGTACATGTTTAAAAATATATAAGTATGTATATCAGTTGCCTGATTACATAGTACAGGCTCTGCCTAGTTTGGGATCAGATGACAATGTGTGAGATGTCCCATGATATTATATTGAAATTGTTGAATTTAATACAGTTTCAACATTTAATTAGGTCAGCACGATTATTTCATTTATACCATTTTTTTTTAGATTTGTATTGAGCTCGCCTTACTTTATACTTAGAGCAAAGTATAAATTTAGTAATAGTTCAAACACAAGTAATACTTTATTAATAGGCACGGTTTAATATTTATCATCAATGCGTAAGTAGACGAGTAAACGTAATTTAAATATTAGGAAACTTATTCGAATATTAGAGAGAAAAAAAGCTGTTTGTTTTTGTGATATTTTAAGTAAAATGGTTCTTTAGTCAATCGTAATCGCCTAAGCTACTGAAATTAAAATTTGATGACCCGTTTGGCACAGGTGCTAAGGTATCGTCTTCAGCGTGATTGGTCAAGGGTTTGATTAAAATCAGGGACAAATATTCTACAGATGATTGTTACGGATCTAAGCGTTATTCCACGTGGAATTTGTGAATAAAAATACCCTTTTGACACAAGATGCTTCTATCTTAAAGCAGCGTTTTTAAAAAAGTAAATACTAACTAATTCTATTGTTAATAGTCAATAGCGAGAGAAAGACATATAATTCGATTACATGATCAGTGAAACTGACTTATAATAAACTAATTTTTCCAAGCGTATTTCTCACATTATCAGACTGCGTAACCCATTAATTTATTCATTAAACCATTTTGGCAGGCCATAAGGTTTAAGTATTTTTATAACACCAGAACAATAAGGCACTCGACCCAATTTCGTCGATACTCCAGCCCACACAAATATTATCTCGAAACGATGGGGACAAACACAACAACTATTAATGTTTCGTAAGCAGAAAAAGTATTTTTTACGAAATTTAGGGACGACCTGAGCAAATCTGGCGCTTAATGAGAAATCTGCAGTTCACTAAGCTGTTCAAAATTCTAATTTGCAAATATTTATATATCCGAAACTGCGAATCTTCCTCCTGGCGGTAAGCGACACACTTCCCCGTATATATACAGCACCAATTTTATACTATACCAATTCAAAGTCACAAGACAGCCTTAGCAATGTATTTAAAAAAAAAGAGCCCCTCTGAGTTTCTTTCGCCTGTTCTACATAGGGCTAAGGCACTTCTTTTCCGAACAGGTAATAGAATCAAGACCATATAGAATAGAATGATTGTAAACTATTCCAATTTTGAATAAAAAAATTTGACTTTAACTTTTACTGCGCTGGGCTCGACACGGAGGGACTTAAGATATTTTTTTTTTATATTTATAATACTCCATAAAAGACACAAACGAGCAAGCGGCTTGCTAGTTTGTGTCTAAGCTATCACCACTGCTCATAGACATTCACAAATTCGAAGGACTTACGAATGCGTTTCCGGTGGTGCTATCCTTTAAGGTGGGAACTTTTGAGAGAAGATGCCTCCTTCTCCAAAAGTTCGAGAGGAAGGGTGTGAGCCACCGACGAACTCGCTCAGCGGAAGAAACACGGAAGAACAAACACTTCACTTCACGCTGATTTTCTTTGAGATATCTGTAGTTACCCGATTCAAGTCGATCCATTCAGGAGTTTTGGGAGCTTCTGCGCTCTACCACCGTCTATCTCCTCTACTCTGTTCTACAAACCTGAAAATATATTTTTTTAATTAAATAGGAGGCAAAGGAGCAAGCGGCTCACCTGTTGGTAAGCGATCACCGCTGTCCAAGGACATTCGCAACGTCGAAGTTGAAAAATGTGCTGCTAGCCTTTAAGATGGGAAGTTTTGGGAGGAGGAGGCAGTGGGAAGGAGGGAGGAGAAAGGGGTGGGCCACCGATCTGCTTGTTCACCGGACGAAACGCGGAAGCACAAACACTTCCAATTTTCGCTGATTTTATGAGAGGTACTTACCCGGTTCGAGCTGGCCCATTCAGCTGTAGCGAGAGCCGCTGCGTGGCCCCACCAGATTTTATGGGTGACGGTTATTGCTTAGACAGGCAATAATATGGTTCTTACGAGTGGCGATATTACCATACAAGGCCAAAAGTCCGACTAAGGAGTAAAACTTATAAATCTTAATTAGATTTATAAGTTTTACTCCTTAGTGTGGCAAGCCGGGCTTTTGGGCTTGTATGGTAGTACCGCCACTGGTTCTTACCTAGATGGATTTTGAAAAAGCACCGCTACAAAGTATTTTAATTATTTAATTAATGTCGCAATAAGACTTGCTCTCCTTTAATCTATTTTTGGGGCCCTTTTTTATTTTACTGTTGACCAATACAAACACTTCTAAGAAGTAGTCGGTTGGTGTAATTTATCGGAGTATCGTTTGATTCTTTTCGACGAAATTTGAACGAACATTCGATACATAGTAAACAAATAAATTAATAAAACATAAAAATGTATGTATAGAACTTAGTAAAGCAAATGCAAGATAAGCATGAAATAATTATCTTGCAATTTACGCTTATATTTATTATACTTTAAATATAAATTCAAGGCCTCGTATTGACTAAAATCTTTAAAATGGGCTTCGTTTCTTGATTTGTCTCTCTGTTTATGAATAATTTGTTCTCTTTGTGAATATTTATAATAATTTTTATATATAATTTTTATATCTGATCTCTACATAAAACGTAATTTAAAAATAAGTTGGTATAAATATATTATCCTTATACTTTTTATAGATATATTAAAATTTGAATGAAATTCAAAACCCATATGATACAGAGTACCTAACAGTTTCAAATGATGTTAGTGGTGGGTGTGTTTGATAGAAACAAATAAAAAGATAATGTTAAAATAGTTACAATGAACAGAATTCCAATAACCTAGCTGGACATACATTCTTTACACAACACCTTTAAATTTGATATAACTAAGGAATGAGTAGGAAAATAAATTAACTAAATGAATTATGTCTTACAACACATTAGTTCCTAAATCAGTTGCTAAAGATGTCCAAATAAATCAAAAATATGAAGAAATGACTAGGAATTTGTTTATTGATTGATATTATTCATGAATTGTCATTTATTCAATAGAAAACTAAGCAAGAAAAGAGTTATTTGACATATTATAGTGTTCGTATGCAGTGAGATAGGCATATTTTCCGTCGAAACTGGCGAAAAGCTTTAAATATCACTCGAAATCGAAGTTCACGCGAGCGTAAGGCCTAGATATTTTCAATAGGCTTGTTCGAATAAAAAAAATGTACAAAAGAAACATAATGAGAATTATTGCTGAATATTGCATATCATTAAAAAACTAGTTCAAATCGATATACTAAAATAAAAATCGATTCGAGGCAGGCATGGGAGACAAGTTTGCACGACTTGTATCTAACTAATCTGTATATCTTTGTTTATCTTACGACACATTAAAAAAATACTGTCCAATGACAAAAAAGCAAATTTCAAATGTCTAAAGTTTCTTTAAACTTTTCTAAAAGACTGAGTGATAAGACGAAGAAGTTGTTTCACTGATAATACGCATGCCCTGCACAGTACAATATCATAATTTAACAATTTGTTCCTCTCCCTATCCATCCGCCACCGCGGTAAGGGATGGATTGGCGTTCACAGCGCCAATCCCAACATACCGACCAGACTTAGAAGCTGGTCAAGTTTCCGCCCGAGAAATGGGGACTTCCCCGACGCTCGAAACAGCTGACCGAGGTCGGTTGTATACATCACACGTTTTTTTTACTGTTTATTAGTAATTATCTACAATATAGACTTCTATGCGAGTTTAGCTTTTATTAGTGTAGTTTTTGAATTGTAATATATAATATGCATGTATATGAAGAAGATCGCAAGACAACTTCTATGACTGTGACGATATAACGCCATCGCCAAGTTTAATCGGCTATAACTAACGGTGAAGTAATTTCAGTTTAGTAAATCGTACCAAGTTTGTAACCACGTTGATACCTTTGTAAATTATAATGTTTGAATTGCAAAGCTATTGAGTTAGAGTTCTCTTTTGTTATAATTAATTTATAGATATCTTTGTGTTAATTCTCAAATGTTCCCATATTTAAATTATTGTTAGCTTTATTCATCCATATCTGTATTATAATTTTAGCACATTTGTTGAAACTGAATGCATTTAATGAATTTGGTTGTGTTTAAAAACTCGATTGCGTTCCGAGTTTTCAATCTTAGTCAATATCTTTACTTTATGACAAATGACAAGATAACTATAGTTATAGAAGATACATACTATACCAATATATTTTATAGGTTTGTATTTCATGATGTTATATTATTATAATGAACGTTCTTAAATATTTGTTTGCAACACCATATTAAACATCTTATGCAGAGTATCCATTGAATAATTATCAAATAACCCTTATTATCGTAATTGTTTTAGTTCCTACAAAGTAAGAGAATTTCTGTAATACTATCGCTCGACTGTTACAGATCCTTTTTTGTTATGCTTATATTCTTCGAGTTATTACATTTAGTCGTTGCTAGTCCTAAACTTTTTAAAATTCTTACTGATCCTCTCAGTAAAAACGTCTGCTGTGTTAAATTTTGAATTCAAATGTTTATTTTCTAATTAAGTATACAAAAAAACTTATATGTAATAGTGAACTTATACTTAATTCCTCTTTTCGACCGCTGCAAAATAAGGCACATGGACGTAAATAGACTTTATGATAAAATTAAAATACACAATAAAAAATTACATTAGGAGCACGTTCTAAGTGATAAAAATTAATAATAACTGATCATGATTTTAACACTAAATTCTAGCCGTTTTATTTATTTTAGTGTTTTTATATAATTTGTGTTGTACTAATGTAACAATCTTTATTTTATATGCTATGCTCATAAGTATAATCTGTGGCACAGTGGTCGGGAGTAGGGTAGGAT
>DWHO01002618.1:0-13063 GCA_018247575.1 Eurytides lysithous rurik
TATATATATATATATGATTATTGTAGTTTGTAATCTCGATGTATTTATAGTAGTATATGTAAGTTAATATTACGAAGTTATTCATTTGTTGATTATTGTTGATAACTAAGGTTTGTGCCTCTAGCCTATGCGACTTTGCAAAGCTTCATTGGGCACCGCATCCCTGAGAATGCTAATAAATGTTCCCACGGGTTGTATTAGACCCTACAGCCGCAAGGTAACGTATGAGTACATGCGTGATTTGGTACCAAATAAGAACTTTAATGTTTCCTACGGGCCATCAGGAGATGGTATACGGACCGAAGTTCCGATAGCCGTCGACTGTAATAGATTAAGCGATGGGTGAGAACCATCCGGGAACGCGGGTATACATAGTGTACGCGGTATAGTTCCGTCTAGCTCTGAGGCAAGGACGACCTATAGTGTGATTTGTATTAACCCTACTCGTGTATGTAGTGTTAGTTGGCTGGACCTCGGACGGCGGGTCCAAATAACCGAATACCCCTGCCTCGACGTTCGAATCGATAAGAACGTTCCGCTGGTGATGGTTACGATCAAGCGTGTCGGGATCCGGTTGGTCGGTACAAGCCTTTACCACCAGTGGATTAGTATCATTGGAGGCTCGTTCGAAGAACCGTTCCGTTATAGATTCAGTGTACTGACAGATTGACGGGAGCCTGCAATCGCTATGCAGGTCGATGTTAGGTTGGTGTCACTCGGCATCGGTTGCCGAGCGGATAAATTTATTTTGGACTACCTTATATAGCTGGACGAGCTTATAAAGGGTCCGCAGGTTGACGCGCAAAGGAAGAGTATGCACAGGACACGATCGTTCTGATGCATGTCTTGTATAAGAAGAGCTTATGCCTTAAGGACATTTGCGATTGTGCGAAGAACTGAGGCGGCTGGCGACACACGCGGCTCTATTTTGAACTGTGGAAATATGCGCAGAAAATTTGAGTTTGGCGTCAAGGGTGACTCCTCCTCAACTCGGTAACGAAAAAATCAATTCGACAGGTAGACTAGTAAGACTATGCAAAAATGTACTGGAACAAAATTTTTACAATATCGCATTCGTATGTAAAATATTTTAATATCCATAATAAATACAGCGATGGATCTGCAGACACCTCTCGGCAGGCTGGTTCGAGTTCTGAAGGGGTACCAGATGCCTAGCCGCAATAACCCTCATAGGCCGGCCGTTCAAGCAGACGCACCTACGGCGGGACGACGATGATGGTGGATGACTATGGAGGACCCTACAGCGCGGTGGTTAAAGCGACGCACCAAGTGGGCCTACTCCACAGTCGGTGTCAATATGGGGAACCTGGAGTTCCCCGATTGTCCGCCGTTGTGGAATCCTAAGCACGCAACCAGGATACAAGGATCCGGTGCGTACTAGGTGACACGGACAACAGAGGCACTGCCTAGGCAGCACCTCCTCCCACTCGGTGCCTTTGGAGACCAAAGTTTCTTCCGGCTTTGGATGAGAGTAGTGCTGGGCGGAGCTTACTTGTGCTGGCTCAGTCGCGCATTAAGGCCATTCAGGCCCCCACCACTGTACCCCCTTTTTTCAGGAAAAGGGGGGAGTAGTGGGCAGCGCTGCGGTGCCGCTTGCCATAATAAATTAATACATTTTAAATATTTCACCTTACTTAAGCTCATTTATATTATTCTTAATGTAAAAATAATTGCATTATTTTCGGCATAATTTTATTAATTTTTCAGTAATTTTAAACAGTGTTAGACTTTGTTATGTTACTTACATGCACCAACAATTTCTAATTGAACAAAATTTTAAAGCGCTTTGTCATCGCCTCTAACTTCATTTTGATTTTGTGTTAACTTTGGACTACAGATATTAAAATGTATACAGATAGGCGGCACCTCGTTTAGTTTCTATTGTTTGGTACGGCCCGATTCGATGATACGTACAATTCATCAGCTGAAAGTGCTAGATTCTCTACATTTCTTGATTCCATCAGGTCTCTGGCAAACAATGTAGATTAAATATATACCGGTAAGATTTTTAAATAAACAAAAATATAAAGTACGCCAGTACCCCTTGTGCTCACGATAAAAAACCGTGCAGCATAAATTCAGATTAATTTTGATATTTGTTGAATGTAGTGAATATATTATTTCTTAGTTCAACTTCGTATTAAATCACACAGCATGCTATTAAATAAACATCAATAAAAATGTTATAATCACCTCATCTTTGAATATCAGACGAAGGTCTATTAAATGTGTTAACATTCAGTACATCACTAATTTATATCTTTACTTTATTTTTCAATATTAAACAAAGACAGAATATTATAATATCGAAACTTACAACACATGAGCGTACATAAGCTTAACTACATTTGAATAGTTAAATGTAGAAATAAGGAAAGTTAACTCAAACCCTATCTCCGTTTTCACCGAAAGTTACACCTTAACACTAAATTTGTTTTATCTACAGTTAATTACAAACCCCTGACACACTGTCAGCTAACTACGCTCAAGCATGAAAACAAAGGAGCTTACTCATTCCAATAAGCCCTTCGGTAATTGTTTCTCCAGGAACTTGTTGGGATGTTCCTAAAATATTTCGAAATTAGTTCTTCGGTAACATAAAATTTGCCAATTTCTGTTTTATTCATTTAAAAAGTTTCATTTTAATCATCATGATAATAATATTGTAGATGATGGTGAACATAGGAGATGTTGCCGTGTCAAGATGATTTAAATGAACTGCTGCGTCAAAAAATATTTAAGAATTAAATTTTGGATCAATTAGATCAATCAATCAAAATCTGCATTATTTTCGCTTAAACACTATTATTGCCACTTTAACGTTATATCTGTTCATAAATTGTAATTTATATTTTTATATATATGAAAGAAAACGAGTACTATGCTACGGAACTCAGATTTCTTTTAACGAAATACTTAACAAAATAGGTACTCGACGAGGGATCGCGGAGCAATCGCCGACAGCCCCAACGTTTTTCTCCGCAACGATGATAACAAAAATGAACAGCTGCCGCTCATTCACTGCTATGAATACATTGATTATTTTCGTAGATTCGGCATAAAATTAGAATTTTGCTCTACTACATCAAAGCAATTTTTAAAAAAAGAACAGTTGTTAGAATCACATTTTCTTTGTTGAGCTCTGATGAGCTCTAAAGCCGTCACTGTACTTGAAAAAATTTCCACCATTTTTAGAAATATACTTATTTTAAAATTAACAAACGGTGTAACAATTAAACCAAATCTTAAATACATTGAATTTCTAAGCTTAAGCTGAATTAATTAAAACATTCCTGTCGGTTACAAAACATTGAAATAGGAAGTAATTATTTCTTGTGCTAATGTAAATTTGATGACTCATTGGGTGTAGTTACTAAGCCTTTGTTTTTGGCGTCGCTGGTCGTGGGTTCGATTCCGAACCTAGACAGATATTTATATGAATGATGATTGTTTCGGATCTTCGTATTTGTCTGTTTGACATTTATGTAAGCAAAAAACTTCCTTGTAACACAGAATATTTCTACCTTACAATGAGGGCAGTGTTTTTTTTAAAAAGAAAAAGAAATTGAAGCTGTTATTACAATAACTTGGAAATAAAGCAGATATTAAACATTTACAATTTTCTATTCGAATTTACACATAGAAGGCTTTTATACCGTTTCGTGGAATTAAATAGAAAAATATGTACAAGTAATTACTCAGATGGTAATTTTCCAAAGAAGGTTTGCGTGAATTTCAAGTTTCTCAGAGAACCGTGAAGAAGGTGCAGTTCATGAGCTGTCGGCTCCGGAGATTACTGTATTACTGTTACTTGATTACTGTCCATGACATGACCACCTTTAACCTTTTCCAATAAATAATAATCGTTACAGATCCGGGCATTTATCTATATGTCAAAGTCAAAATTCTTTATTCAAAATTGGACTGGTTTATAATCACTTTTTGACGTCCAATGATTCTACTACCTGTTCGGAAAAAAATGCCTCAGTCCTGAGAAGAACAGGCAAAAGAAACTCAGCGGGACTTCAACTCTTTTTTTTTCGTTAATTACGATAACAATTTTCCTTCCTTTTACAATTTTTTTAAATTTGGCACCATACATAAACCATATATAAACATTAAAGAAAGAGAATGGTTAGGCACAACATTATTTTCTAGGTTAAACTTGTTCTCGCAATATCAGCGGATTTAAGCATTATTCAGGATCTTTATCTATCACCAGGATTTTCCCCGGCGTTCCATCTGTTGCCTGATGAACAGTGAAGTTTCCATTTCTCTAATGCCAATTCCATATCTATAATAATCAGAAAGAGTGAATCTTAGTAAGATCCCCAATCCATAAACATTTGGAAAAAAAAACGATTAAACATCTGTGAAATATAAATATAAAAGAAAAAACAGTTTAACGATAATAAAATTTAAATTATGAAAAAAGATAAATCATTTTAGCATTGAATAAAAGCCATTGTTTACAAAAGCGTGGATCGAGATTAAATGAAAGTTCTCTCCGGTCCATTAATTATTTCGTCTATTACTCAGCAGTGAACTCATTCTCTTATTCGTAGTGCATTGTGTTGTAAGTCGTTGTATAATTTACAATTTAAAAATAAATTAATATAATACTAATTAAATTTCAGATAACTTCTTAATTCGTTTATTAATATTAATTTATTGTTACTAATATTAAAAGCTTATTAATATTAATTTTAATTATGATATTTATGTTGATATTATAATGTTTTATTAATAATACTTGTCCAACTCCGTCACATCTGTTAGGTGTATAGATTTATATAATGAAAACGCTTCTGGGCTAATGGAAATATTTATACGAGTAGTATAGACTTTTCTTGCCTTCCCCAATGCCCCATAGAATTGTAAAAGTACCCTTATTTACATCATATTTTTTAAATATATTTTTATAAACAAACTAGGAAATAATTTGATTACTAATATTAATATTAATTTAATACTAATATTGAGACTATTAGCGTATAGTTTAAATTTATGTAAATTATAAGCTATATTTTAATGGCGAGATGTATTTGAGGCACCATTAAGTTTTTCTAGGTTTTCTAACGCTTGGACAATTTTGAAGGTTTCAACGATATTCTTACCGTCTCTAAATACTAAATACTCCTCTTGACCTATAAACCGAGCATGTTTTTATTTTTTTAACTCTCATAGGAATGACATCATTGACGTATGATTGAAAGTAAAGTATTATTTTCTATTAAAATAGACATACAGTAGTAATAACAATTTATTGGAAACGGGCCTAGTTATTATTGTATGGTGTGGAAAAAAGGGATATATACGCATTTATAATTTAAGCATTATCTTATATTGTTGCAACCCAAAACGGTATGAACATACGATTAAATTTGTACTAATTTTAGATGACATTTCACAATAGCAACGTACGTGCATGCGACTGACTGTGCTTTGTCACTCAGACAACAAATTCAGTCGACAGTACTTAGCCTTGGCCGCATAGAGTGTTTATCGCTTGGTGGTGGAATAATTGGGTCGCTGTTTTTTTAAAAGCGTTTGCCTACATGCAAAGTTAAGTTACGAGTTACGAGTTTAGCTGATAATAAAGGTGAGCAATGTTCTATGTACATATACTGAGGTGTATTTTGCAATTTTTTTTGCTGCTATTACAATGAAACAAGTTAACTTACTGAGTTTTTTAGCTCTTTTTTATGGTGTAGGCTGTCAAATGGGCAGGCAGCTCACCTAGTGGTAAGCGATCACTGCCGCCCATGGACATTTACAACAGAACTTGCAAATGCCTTGTCAAACTTTAAGTGAGGGAATTTTTGGAAGAGGGGGAGTGGGAGGATGAGATGATGGTATCGGTGAAGGGAAAAGAGGGGAGGGCATGATGGAGAAAAAAGAGGGCTGGAGGAAAGGAGGAGATGGAGGGGTATGGGCCAGCGGCCACTTAACTCACTGGACGAAACGCAGAAGCAAAAACACTTTCACTTTACGCCAATTTTCTGTGAGATCGTGGTACTTATCCACTTCGACTTCCAGCCCATTCAGCAGCGGGAACAGCTGTGTGGCTCTACCACCTTAAAATTCATTCATTGTGCTATCCGTTTTAAATAGGACTAAAATTTGTAAGGTGCTAATACAACAAAAATCCGTTTGCGTAAATACAATAATTAATTTTGCACTCTTAACTCAAATGACTTTCGCGTAATGTTTGTATCTGGAAAAAATTATAGCTCTTCCACATTTATTGTAAATTGTGGTAATATTGAGTCGCGAGTAGAGACAAGCGTTTATAGACATAAGTTAGGTTCTAGCACTTAAAATTATCCAGCAACAGGGAGGTAAGACTTACGCGAATGATGGGTCGAAAGTCGTGTAATGTCTTGGTTTTAACTGTGCAATATTGGTCCGAGGCGACGACTGACTGCGTCCAGTCCAATTTAATTGAGACATAACTAAGAGTAAGATTAAGTTTCCACTTGACATGCACTAGCGGTGTAATCGGCTTTAAACCGGAGTATACTAACGACCCATATAATCCGAGACCTCTCTTTGTCAACGATTGTGTCGGCGAAACTGGCCAGAGATTATTAGTGGAAGGCCAATAACTACGCTGAAAATTTAACATGTAAATGAATATTTAGACCAATCCTAAACAAGGCAGAGCCAGTACTAATGGTGACCAGTCGACTTATATTCACATTGATATAATTTAAATGCAAACTTATACTTATACAAAATTACAATAATTACAAATACTTCTTTTTTTGTTTGGGAATTGAACCCTCAAACTTCGGCTTTGCAATTAGGAGCATATTAATCACTACACTAACGGGCCTGTCCATCAAATCAATCAAGCTCCTATTTTACAGGAGTATTTACCTGATATTGTGTGGAGGCATGTCCGGCAATGCAGTAGTAGGAGAACTCATTACGTGAGGCACTATCCTCAAACGTCGACTTGATAAAAGCGACGAGTTAGGAATACTCAAGAGAGTGGCATTAAAGGAAAAGACGGTTTTCACGGTGGTAGAGCGACGGAGCTGTTCCCGCTGCTGAATGGGCCGGCTCGAACCGGAAAAGTACTACGACCTCACAGTAAAATCGGCGTAAAGTGGACCTTCCCCTTCCCTCCCCTCTCTGCCTGCCCACCCTGCCCCCATACGCTCTCTCACTTCTCCTTCCTCCCTCTTTCAAAAATCCCCTCCCCCCTTTATAGGCTAGCAATGCATTTCCAAGTTTTGAAAGGCTGCAAATGTCCATGAGCGATGGTAATCATGTAGGTGAGCTGCTTGCTCGTTTGTCAGCCTAAGTCATAAAAAAGACAAATTATATGTAAATTAATGTTTAACATCATAAAACGTGCGATAAATTTTACAATTTTGTCTTATAAAAAAAAAAAAGAAATAATTTCTTTCAAATTTACGCTGTACTTCTAAAAGTAAGAACCACCGCCGACAGTATCGTAGTACGGAAGCAATAAATACACAGAGCACTTGTGTGTTTTTACCTAGGGATATTTGCCGTACCGCATTGCGGATTGAGTACCGAGGGGATGAATATTATCTTAAATATTAGCTTGTATCTTCGCTCAAAAAGCTGATGTGCAAACATTTTTTTTGCGGAAAGCCGACTTTTTATTACATAAGAAACAAAGAATGTACAGATAATTTCTTTCTCAGACATTCTCTTACAGTGTCCGTTACAATTATCGTTAGACATTATGAATTAATTGTTACTTCTGAGTATCTAATGACTCACATAGGACAAAAGCAGGAATAAATCACACATAAATTTGTTCCAGATCTGAAGTACTTTTAGTTAAAGCCGTCGTAAGAAAGGAAAGAAGTGCAGCTTTGAAAAAGAAACGTAAAAGGATCACAACTCACTTTTTAATATTTTTTTAATGAAACTGATTTAATTACATAATCGCTTGCATGTGTAAATTAATATTTGTATAATAAACCTTACGCTATTTATTGAAAAAGTATCAATAATGACGATTTTCAACTTAAACAGAAAAAACAGCCCCTCAAAAAACTAAATATACTCTTCTATTTGTTATGTCTACTCTTCATCAGAAGAAAACGTTAATAGTTTTATATAAAAATACATTTAACTGTTTATTTTATGAAATACAAATATTATCAGAACTTTTATTCGTAATGTTTGTTCTGTCACATGTTGCTTTATTAAAATACGTATGAATAATGGTATTCTGGCACCATAGAAGATGAGGCAAATTTCCATTCAAAATGGTCTTGTGCATTCGTCGTTCGTAAAATATTAAAAGTTAGCCTACGCCATTAGGATTAATGGATAGTTGCTATTCCTATTTCATATTTCACGTAATCGTTTTTATTTTTATCGTTTGTGGAACATCTTTCATTTTTTTTCGTTTTACAACAATGTCCCCTTTTTTTTACTAGAGTATTCAATTCGAACTAAATGAGATATGATTTACTTTTAGGTTTTATGAAATTTTGCGGCGGTGAGTCCTTTAACTGTTTTAGAAGTATTCAAAGTTCTGAGAAGACCAAGAAAATATTTTTTTTTGTCTATTAATAAAAAAAGGCCTTTTGCGCTAGAGAATTTCATTGCAGGGGTAAAACAGACTAAAATTACAAACAAAAAGTACTAAAGAAATCAAAACAACTCTAAGATATGTACAACTCGAGTTTTTGATCCAAGCACAGGAAGAAAGCACCAATACGCTATAAAAGTCAGTGAGATGATTATTCAAATTTCCGTTCTACTGATGGTCAGTAATCAGTAGGCAGCTGATGTCACGATTGCTCGTAAGAACAATTTTCTACCTATATTGGACAGCGCGAGTTGAGTTTTCGTTACACCTGTCATACAAAATGTAAAATGGTGCACATAAATCTATGCCTTTTAATTACTTAATACTTAACATATTTTCTACAACTAAATTTCTACTATTTTTAAACAATATCACCATTCAAATCTGAACACATACATATACATAAAAGTTTTTAACAGTATCTTGTGTCTTGTATCAAATGAAGCTAATGCTTTTAGTACATATGACTCTGTAAAGCTTCATTGGATCATTGAATCCCTCGAAAATGATATGTTTGCTACGAGTTGAATAGACCTGTCGGCTAAGGATCGTCGTGGTCCGGTCGGCAACTGCGACAATCGTGAGGTGAGAACGGTAGAACCGCCCCGGAATGGGGGTGTAGGTGCTTTAAGTACGAGATGTGGTTTCGACATGCTCGACACTGAAGCCAAACTACAGTACCCTGTGTAAGAATTCTACGTGTGTGAGTGTATTTTATGGGACCCCTGATACTGGGTCCGGTGAACTATAGGCCCTATCCTCAACCGAGTTAGAATGACATTACGAGGGCGATGTTTAAATACTGTCTCGTTTTTATGTGCTATAACGAAAACAACCCAACCCTCCGGGGTTGGTTTGTTTTCATCTCTTTCAAAGAACCATTTCAAAATATCTCTAAGGCTTATCATTAAGAGTCTAAAATCACTATGAATGTCGGCTTGCACATTGCACTTGTTGCAGAGCGGATGATTTTGTTTTGAATAATCTGTAATCTACAAGTATACAGAGAAGATGGACGTTGGCAGTAATGTTGTGAAAATCTACTTACGCAGTGACGACACAAACTCATTGGCCAATTTTGTTACGTTTGAAGTAGCTTATGTTTTATCATATACTGAATTGTATATATCGATACGTAAATAAAAATAATTAATTAAATTTGTGAGTTATTTTTATCATAATAAGTTCAGAAAACTTTCGAAAACAGATAATTTTTATTTTAGTACGTTATTATTGGAATATTCATCGTGCTACTCCTAGTATCCGAAAAGGAGCGATTACGATACATCAAACAATATTTTCAGAGATAATGTTGATGATTTGTTGACCACATATGTCATACGTGGTGAGATTAAATTAAACGGAACATTCGAAGCGAGATATTGAATGTTTAATAAATGACTTCAGCCGACCGCTGTCGTCGTGGCGTTTGGACAAAAGTTTCGTGTGTCAAACCCCCGTCACCGCGACACAATGCCTTGATATATTGGATTCCGTTGCAGGTGATTTCATGACCAAATTTAAATAATCTCATAACATTTTTAGTTGTAGCTCTGACGAAAATAAGGTATGAGCTAATACTCATATCTGATTATATACGTTACATAAATGTTACTAAGGCATTACATGAACAATGTCCTTTTTGTTGTATTAAAATGTGTGTTATTTGAGCATTGGAATTAAATATCAAAAGCCATAAAATACATAAAATAGTGTTAAGTTATAATTAGTTTAACTTTCCGATAGGTATTACTGACGCAAAAATAAATACGAGGTGTACTAACCGTCTTCCTAATGGAAGATGCTTAACGAGCTAATGGCCGTTAAGCATGTTCGGGTAAATTTTAGTTTTCGCTGAAGACTATTTACTTTAAACTTCTGTTTTGATTCTTTATCGTTAATTTAAAAGTTTTAAAGAGCTACTCTTGTGTTTTGCTTTTAATAATTTAGCGACGCATCCGTTATAACGGAATGTTGAAGAACCGATAATTTAACCATGTCTATCAAATTTTCTATAAAATTAACGCATGAAATTCGAGACATCCCGATCCAGACTGTAAATATAAAACCGACATTTAGTATGAGTGTGGGTAGAGTGTTACTAAATTAATCTGTCGATACCGTAGCACAAGAAACGTATGTTTCTTTTACTTTACAAAAACCTTAAAATTTTTCTTCAAAATATATTTCTGACAAATACGTACAACGCTAAGTGGTCTTTTGTCGAAAACTTTTAAGCAAAGCTATTGTTGCGCAGTGAAAAGGTTTATCGATTTCTGGAAATATCAAATAAATATGTTGTTGAAGGCAGTCAAAAGTTTTGATTATTTTTAAAGTTTTAAAATAAACGATAAGTTCGTTAATAAATAAAAAAGGATAACCGTATAAACCACAAAAACTCCACCAAAGTTTAAACTTGTAATCCTATGTTACCATTCTTTTGTAACTTAATTTGTAATTTTGTTTTATAACTTAAAATTGGAAGTTAAATTTTATGAAAACATCCTTATACCTGTTGTATTCAAACGTATTACATACTTGCACAAAACGACGCAGAATATACTTAAACTTACCTAAAGGATACTGTTGCGTTGTTATTTAACATTTAAAAATGAATAAATTTATTGATTCTATAACTTAAAATTTATAACGCAGCGTGCGTTAAAATGAGAAAGAAACATGGTGGGATCGAGGTATGCATTGGTCTAAACTAGTTTAATCAACCTTAAGTAATATCTTTGTTATCTATAAAATGTTCCATTCTTCAATTACGAGGGAATGATTTCAGAAGATAACTTGTAATGTCCTCCACGCCTGAAGTTTTTAAACAGTCTCAAAAGTCAAATAATTTTATTTCGTGGTGGTGGACTCAAGCAGAATCCGCCATGGGAAATATAACGTTGCCCGTTTTCCTTACGACGAACAATAACCCAGCTCAGCGCGTATACAAGCCATACAACTGCTTTGATTGAAAAAAATACTAGATTGAAATATTTCGTTACCTCTCTGTTGGAATATTGTCTTTGATATTCTCGTTCTGAATTTAAATAATAAAAATATCTGGCCATAAATAAACCCCTAGTTAAGCCCCAGCAAGCCCCCTATTTCTGCAAAATGTATGTAATCGAAGCCAAAAGAAATCGTGTTTCATTTGGACAGTATCGTTTATTTCATTCCTGTTATTTAGCAAGTAGTTGGATTAAAACCTGCAAACCTCGCCACTTCTTATCGGCTTTCATTGCACTTTGGAGGAGTCAAGTTTCCCGACAACTACGAGAATCCGTATTACTGAGGAAACCTTTTTAACTAAAAAATAAAACAAATATAAATTACAGACACATTTTAGATTGTTTTTGGTTTGACGCATACATTTATATAGACTTGTTATGAGCATTTTAAGATGGTTTCAATTATTACTGCGAAATAAACGCAATTAACATGAACTCGTTCGTTATTATCTGATGGAACGTCTTTCTACTGAATAAACAGTAACGTTAGGGTAATTCCGTATTGAAACGATTTTAATGAAACATTTTCTATTTACAATCCAACCGGTCGATTCCAAGAAACTCTAGCTAAAGATGAGCATACATAATGCACGTATACATACAATATAAATACGGTTATTAAAATTTGTTTTGTAAGCCCTTAACACAGCTCTACATATATGTCGGTTACATTTGAGCGCATTAATAATATCACATATTCAATGAAAGTGAAAAACATATTTATAAACAGACGATTCATTTTGGAAGCTGATAAACTTTGATGCATTAACATTTTCTTTTTTTTTTCTTTTTAATGCGTATCCTCTCATTGCATGAGAGATGTCTGCTAAAATCGAAAGATGAACCGCATATGATGTCAAATTTCTTAATTATAGCTAATTCTAGGTATTAGGTTTAAACTTGCTCAAATAACAAAACAAAATTAAAATTCTTGGAAGATACTATAAAGACAACATAAATAGTACTGTTACCGTCATGCTCGATATACACCCATTTATACGTCCTTCTGTTAGTAACGTTGTACAGTCAGTAATGTCGGCTTATGCGGTTTTATCTGTGGTTACGGTGGCTTGCATCCATACTGCCACTCTTTATAAATTACTCTTCTCAAAATATATTTATGTTTTTTTTTTTATGGATAAGGCTGACAAACGAGCAAGCGGCTCACCTGTATGCGGCTCATTTGTAGCATTATAGAACTTGCAAATGCGTTGCCAGCCTTTAAGGGGAGAATTTTTGGAAGTGGAAGGAAGAATTGGGAGGGAGGGAGGAGGGGGGAGAGAGCGGAAGGGGAACGGGTATGGGCCACCGGCCACCTCACTCACCACGAAACGCGGAAACAAAAATATTCCTACTTTGCGTTGATTTTTTGTGAGGCCGTGGTACTAATCCGGTTTGAGCCGGCCCATTCAGTAGCGGGAACAGCTGCGTGGCTCTACCACCGTAATGC
>DWHO01002619.1:0-13059 GCA_018247575.1 Eurytides lysithous rurik
TGGGCCACCGGCCACCTCACTCACCGGACGAAATGCGGAAGCAAAAACACTTCCACTTTACGCCGATTTTCTGTGAGATCGTGGTACTAACCCGGTTCGAGCCGGCCCATTCAGCAGCGGGAACAGCTGCGTGGCTCTACCACCGTAAAAACATGGGACTATTTGTAAGCGTCACTGTATTCCGGGTTGAGGGTTAATGTTGCCTGCGTTATTATTGTACTTAAATATGCACCTGAGAGCATAAATATACAGCAGAGTAAATAATTACGGTCTACAGAAGTACTGGAGTAGTTTTTCGGTAGTAGAGTCACGCAGCTGCTCCTGCTGCCGATTGTACCGGCTCGAACCGGATCAGTACTACAACCTCACAAAAAATCGGCGCAAAGTGGAAGTGTTTTTGTTTCCGCGTTTCCGCTAAGTGATGTGGCCGGTAGGCCATCCCCTCCCTCCCTCTCTCACTCCCCTCCCTAACTCTTTCTCCATCCCCTCCTCCCTTCCGCTACCTCTCTCCTTCTCCCTCCCTCTTTCAAAAATTTCCCCCCTTAAAGGCCGGCAACGCATTTGTAAATTCTGTAACGCCACAAATGGCCACAGAAAGCGGTGATCATTTACCATCAGGTTAGCCGCTAACTCATTTGTCAGCCTAATCCATAAAATAAATAGTTTGCAAAAAGGTGTTATTGTGGGTACGCTCGACTCGTCACTTCATCTTCCCAAAAAAAAAAGATATATAAACGCATTACATTATTGCATCTGAACAAATATATAGTTATTTTCAGTTGAACTGTTTCTCAAATAATTTCGTGTTTACATACGGACTAATTAAATTAAATTAATTTTAATAGTCAATAAAATCTCAATTAGAATTGTAATAAAAAATCTGGTAACGCTAATTAATGATCAGCCAAATTGGTTTGATTTATTTTGTTTACCATTTTATGCTGTCTATTTGATATTTTTTTTTTTTAGGTAACCCAGTTACATCACATCACAACTTTCTTGACTACTAACTACCAAGTCAGTTGAAGGCAATAATTGAGTCAAAACATATATCTTTTTATTAACCTTTACTTATCCCATATTATTATATGAAGAAGACTTATTCGTAGTCCTCTCAGTATCATATCACAAAACTGTTTATCATACTTGACACGATAAACAACAGTAAGGTTCAAATATAATTTCAATTATTTTTAAGTCATAACAATTGTCTTTATTCAAATACAATACGATATTTTAAAGACAAATACACATAGAGGACGATAATATACCAAGTCCGAACAAAAAGGTGGGAATCAAAGACTTCGTGAGATTTTCATAAGTCCGTGGATAACTAACGAGTTCCAATGTCTCCACAAGTGCAATATCAAAGGGTTCACTGAAGCTAACAGCGATCTAAAACCGGTTCAACTTCCCCGCGCAGTGAATATACAAGTTAAAAGCGAAGATATATTAATCTATTGAGAGATATAAAATTAGTTTATAAAGATATGGATACTACTGTGTGAAAAACTAACACTTAATGGAGAATAGTAATATTTCCACCTTAAGTTAATATTTGTATTACATGTCGGACTTTTCTGTCACTTGCACATTCAAAAGTGCTTGTAAAGGCCTAATTGAACAAATATATTTTGATTTGATTTGATATGATATGACTTGTCTCTTTCGCATGAGAACAATAAACGGTGACAATACTGTAATTGTAGCAACAATAAGACACCCCGCATTTCACCTATGATACTGAAATTTATAAGGCAGACGGGATACACGACGTATGGTTCGTGTGACGTGTATAAACCACTAAGAAGAAACAGCGTGCTGCAGATCAACGTCCGAGATTACAAGCAGAAACACAACAGATAAGCGACGGCCCCGCCCCGCATAATTACGGAACATTGAAATCATTGTTGGCGAAAGTGTGCGTGCATTTGTTGAAAAGCCTCGATGGCTGCATAGATACGCCGGACTGAGTTCTACTCGCAGAAGGCCACGCTACTGTTGCGATACGTCGACGCTATTCACCATAAAGATTATAAATACGACGAAAAACTATCTAAACTAGCAAATTGGACAAAAAAAACAAAACCTCGCGGCTATGGAATATTTTTTTTTATCAGATAATTAAAGAACCGAGAGAGAAAGATTAGACCTTTTGATCCTCACAGTACGACACATAGTCCACCAATTTGAACTTTTTCAACTTAGTGTATGCGGTATCGATTGCACCATTGTGACAAATCTGATGATCTGATCACCAATACAGCAGACATTGAAGAGTTACAAGGCGCAATAATGTAATCAAGGTTTGTGACATTCACACACATCCTGGTGTAGATAACATTTGAATAACTTTGTCTTTGGTCCTATTTGCCCTACACAGTAAATACAACAGTAGTAGCAACTAACGGGTTTTGCACCTTCATGAATAAGTAAAAAGTTTATATTTTAGCATTTTGTTTAACAAATTTGTTTTCTATTTAATTAAATTTAAATTTTCTACTTACGAGATGGTAACTATTATTAAGCATCTCTAACTTTACGGACATTAATATACGATGATAATTATAATACACCAAATATGCCAACATTTCAACCTTTTTTTTCTTTTTGCTAAATAAAATGGTTGCTGGAATTGCTTCATGCTTCAATAATTTTAATGATATTCAATGACAACTTCACAAGTTGCATTTATGGTAGTAATAATACTCTAGCAGGGTTTACCTAGGTAATTACAACGACAATAAGAGTTCACAAGAAATAAATGCTGTGCATGATTTAGTGTATTTCGGATTAAAGACTATAGAGAACTAATTAAAAAGATATTAAAACAGAGATTTGAGATAAATTTACTTCTGCTAACGCTAGGCGAGGAAGCAGAGAGATTAAATCAACTGTAAGCTGTTAGTTAAAAATACTGACGGCCCTGGATGTGTCATAAACACGTATCTTTGCCATCAAGCTCTTGCTCATCCTCGTTTTTAAAAAGTATGATGTATTTAAAAGTATTTCAAATCAAGCAAGCAAGGCAATTCATAACACTGCCACCATTATCGACCAATCGAGTACCACCTTTAACTACATAATCAAAATTTAAATTTTGAACAAAGTAACATAATCGCAGCCATAAATAAAGCAGATCTTATTTTGACGGTTCTAAATATTTCGTATTTCAAAAACGAAACAAATAAAATAGCAACCTTGATTACAGATTTTCAACGAAAATCGAATAATAAATAGAAATCCCCAGATCTGATATTACGTTATTTTTACTTATATTTTTTTTATAGAAAGATTATAAATACTGCAAGTGAATTAAACTCTTAATGTATTGTAAATCGGTGCAACAGTTCAATCAACCTATTGGTCTTTACGAATAAAAACTTTTGTTTTTATGTAAACATGCATCAGTAGACACTCTTTTGCAATATTTGTATTTCCGTCAAAACTATTGATATCTACAAATATTTTGGAGATAAAACTGTTGTAATTCTGATGTCGTCGACAGATTAATTAGTTCAGTCCTTTTCGAATAATATCAAAAATATCCGAATATGAAATGGTGTAGGTAAAACATCAAAGGAGCACAGTCGAATGTCAACGTCTCTTAATTATGGCAAAAGAAAACAGAAAAACCAACAGAACTCCAAGACAAATACGCATGTATGTATGTCTGAATTTGAACGAATTCCGTTTTAACGCCCCATTAAAGTTCACAGACGAGGGCGAAAGATGTAAGAAGCAACAATGTACAAACGATAATAGCATAATTTTCTCAGTCCGTCATACGCCGCGTATGGGCCTCGCATTAATTACAGCGAACTCTCCGGAAGTACGTCGCGTGCTATCGCCGATGGCCCTTTGAATTATTTATAATTTTAATATTATGATTATCGTACGGCGGCCGGGTTCATTATCATTCGTGTTATTATATTAAACGTTATAATATCCATTCGCCGTAGAAAGGTTAGGCCCCGATTAGCAAGATAACGTGAGGAACGCTTAATGAGCGTTCGCGTTTGTTCCGATCGCGGATTCGGAATGCTAATTCGCCACTCGCAAATGTCCCCCCGTATTATTACACGCAACGAATATTTTTTTTTATGTTCGCAATTTGTAGTCGTTTGTCGATGTTGATGGTGTACTTGTGTGTGTACTCAGTGATGTTTTGCACCTGTCAAGGTCTAGACGTCGAGGAGGCGTCATCACAACGATTCGGGAAAAATACATCTATCGTGTTATCCATTTTAATGTTATTTTAGCGTTTTAATTAATTAACAGATATGAAAGTCGTCATCGTTGTCGTGGCGTGACAAAGCGATTTTCGATAAGAAAGTTAATAACCAGTAACACAATGACATATTTTTTTTTCATTTGAGAAGACATGAATAATCATTGTACAAATGCACATTTTTGATGACCCGCTTGGCGCAATTGCTAAGGTATAAGTTTATATAGTAGTAGGTTGAATTCCCACCCATGGTACCGTACTTACATTATTATATCGATGAACGGACATTATTATGTAATATAAACATCATTAAAATGGCCACGATTTGACACTAACTTCAATTTCATCCAGCCTGAGAGACTAAAATCTAAGCAATTGATTTCTATTAGAGTAAATAAAGGTTAAAGATGAACATTTACAAGGCACAGCCGTTGTTTATACTAGAAGTATCTCAATTTTGTATGTAAAGCGATACGCGGAATTGGTTAGGAGAGGAGGTAAAACAATTTAAACGTGTTTTGGGTGGTACGCTCTGCTGCCTCGACAAATTCAATGGCATTGCTCTGACAAGTACAACGATTACAGAATCGCCTTTCTACAACGCCAGGGACTCAAGAACAACTGATGGGGATCAAAGACCTCGATATATTTTATTTAAAAACGTATAACTAAGAAATTTATAAATAATTCCTACTTATCTCAATTTCAATGGAAATCGATTGCGTTAATAATTATGCTAAGTTGCTTATATATTTTAAAATAAGAATAAAATTATGTGCGTATTGGTAGGACTCGGTTTTTGTTATCAGATACATACCAATAAGAAGGAACGAGGAACGCAGAATGTAAATAGTAATCGTCATTAATACTTGATACTAGGCTTAAAAAAAATGACAAGCGTTCGAAGACAGAAAGGACAAAAAGGAAAAAATACTAAATGCCTGCAACGGCTATATTTCTGTTTATTATCGAAAATATCCATGCGTTCACGCAGGGTACGCTCAGTGCACGTCGGGCTAAATATAGTTTATTAAAATTCAGAATGCGTTTTGATGTGTTGAAAAGCAATATTCTGTTCTCTGTGCAGGCACCCAGCGGAGTGTGGCGCAGCTGCACTTTAGTGTAGAATTTCATTAAAAATTACCGGTTCCCGAGTAAAATAATGCGGGTAGGCGGTTGGCGAGCGGGCGAACGGTCACACGTGTCCAAGGAAGCATTTCCTTCGGCCACCTGAACCCGCCAACTCGGGACTTTCTCACGGCGGCGGTGGTGGACGCAGGTTTAATGCCTCGGGAACGCGTCCGGGAACGCACCCCATCTAACAGTCACCCGCACTAATGGCTTTCGACATCGTCTAACACCGAGACGCTTACGTTAACTGCCATGCAACTGTTCCTCCTATGGCGTTAGCTGACACTCCAAACTCGAATTCATTAAGGGCGACCGGGCCGCGGCGGGAAAAAACACACCGCGGTAGCGGAGTAAACTCAATCAAGTCAGAATTTTAATTAGTTTCTTTGGCCTTGCGCACATTTGCTTCGGTTTTTGCGCGCCGTTCGTGTTTTGCAACAATAAAATGCGTGTTGCGTTTGCTTGTCTTGGCAATGGAATAATTAACGTTCGTTGTTCGTTCATAAATGTCTATTTACATCCATATAAGTGCCCGGCCGCAGAATTTATACTTTTTAAATGTAGCATAAATGTTTTAGTCGACTTCTTTATGTTCCACCTAGTCTATGATCTATTGAAGTAGTGCAGCTAGTAGTGTACGGTTGAATTATTCTACATTACTTAAAAAAATACAAAATTTTATATGCTAGCCAGCAGAGTACCCACTCACAACTTCATTAATATAATTATCACTAAAGTTGGTTTTTAGAATTTTAAGGATACTTTTGAAAGTTAGCTCACATAAGAAATAAAATAGATTTAAAAATTTTTTATTGAAAACCTTTCCCATGGCCATGGACTCTAAAATAGCTAAAACGTTGGTTATTTAATATCAGATTAAACGCAATAAAAGTCGTGAATTAGTTTCATTTTCACATTTTGTAGTATTCGCGCGAATGTTAGAAATTATTTTCAAAAAAAATTATTTTAGAATTTATTTTAATGTCATCCAGGTTAAAAAAAAGCAAAAACAAAACTTGAAAACCACAAGAGGGCAAATGAATCAGTCACTGACGGTTTAACGAAGTCGTGGAAAACAATCGGGTAATAAAATGATCTGGGCACATTTTCGCGTCGTAACTTTCTTTCTGTTAATACCATTAAACGTGCAATTTGCTTTCACTGGCCGAAAATCGGCCTTTGAGTAATAAATTCCAACTGTATAGTCTTTAGCGATACTTAACACAAAGTCTAAAAAGAAACTAAAAAAAAAACAATAATCTGCGAACCTTAGAACAATCAACAACGTGTTCCAATCGTTCCGACAATAACAGACGGAAATTTCGTTAGAATTAAGCAATAGGTACTTACTGCTAATTGGCAGCTGAAAGCTAAAAGCATTTGAAACGCGATTGCTTGATCAGGTGCTGTGATTAGTCCCTATTAGCTTGTATTCGACATATTGATACAATCAGAATTTATCGATTCACCATTAACGATGCTAACCCCAATTACGATCGCGATGTAATACTGTCATAGCATAAATATAACGCAGATCTTGGGTGATTTCTTCATGCTAGAAGTATTTCACAGCTCTTTAGAAGCTTAATATTAATTATTCGTGAAGATTATGCTGTTAAACTTCTTTCCGCCCTTTATAATCCTTTCTCTTTTTTATAACATTCGAAATTAAAAAAAAATATCTGATAGTTTGTTCTTCTTTAAATAAAGACATCGTTTTGATTTAATTCTATACCTTTGAAAAATTAAAGGGAAAGAACAATAATAAATACAGATATCAAAATACTAGTAGAAGTTGGAGGCGAACCCCATACATGCAGCAACCATGCAGCGTATCTTCTTTCTATATCTTTTTTCGTGGATTTTCTTAATCACTAGTATAGCAAAGGTGGCAAGCAAAGGTAGGCAATTTAGTAGTTAACCTTACAAAAGATATATTTTTACGGTAGTAAAGCCACGCAGCTGCTCCCGCTGCTAAATGGGTCCGCTCGCACGGGATAAGTACCACGACCTCACAGGATCTGCGTGAAGTGGTGAGGTGGCCGGTGGACCATCCCCCTTCCATCCCTTCCTTCCTCTTTCACTCACCTTCCTACCTCTGACCCCATACCCTCCCTTCCTCCCTCAACTTCCGGCGCCCCCTCTCCTCCTTCTCTTCCCCTCTATTCTCCTTCCTCCCTCTCATTCCTCCTCCCTCCTTTCAAAACTCCCTCCCTTAAAGGTCGGTAACGCATTTGTGAGTTCTGTAATGTTGCAAATGACCGTGGGCAGCGGTGACCGCTTACCATCAGGTGAGCTGCTTGCTTGTTTGCCTGCTTGCTCCATAATAAAATGATAGAGATTAATTTTTTCATGCGAGGTAATCAGTCAAACTTCTTATAGACTATCAAATTAAATTCAGTCTATTTTGTGTCACAGAAACCATGAGCGCGGCTAATCACTAAAGTGCTAATCAATTTCAAATGAGCACTCTTTTTGCTTACCATAAACACAAAACAGCTCTCCCCTCCTCTACGGACTTCAATCCCGATGAACAGTGGCGGCACTACCATACAAGCCCAAAAGCCCGGCTTGCTCTGCTAAGGAGTAAAATTTATAAAAAAATCCCGAATAATTGATGGTGATCTTTATAATCTCTGAAACCCAAGTGGATATTTAACAGTGAGCGTTGTAATCAGTGGCGGTACATACAAGCCCAAAAGCTCAGCTTGTCCTACTAAGGAGTAAAATGTATAAATCTTAATTAGCATATAACACCAGAATAATTTATTTTTAAACTTTAGCATTGTGGCAATTATGTGCTAATTAAAATTTATAAATTTTACCCCTTAGTAGGGCAAGCCGGGCTTTTGTGCTTGTATGGTAGTACCGCCACTGCCAATGAAAAACGTCACGACTCAACGTACCTTTACTCTAATAGCACCACTGCAGAAATGACTTGAAATATATAATACTAACGTCCCAAACTGCCGCTAGCAGCTGCCAAGCCCACAAAGAAAGCCTACCTCATGAATTGCAAACGCCCGCGATCGTATCGGTCCCGAAATCTGTTTATCTTTTTCAAGTTAAGCGCGTGTTAAACAACTTGACGTTTTCGGCAATTACATTTAAGTGGACAGTTCGACTCTCGTCCCGTATTCACGTACCCACCGCCGAGCTCCTGCGTCAACCGACTACGCCGTTGACACGCGATATTTGAGAATTAACGCATGCATACGCACCGAAAACATCTGCCCCGCTACTTAGTACATTCATATTACTTTAATAACACATTATACTTTATAACCGAATCGTATACGTGTACGGCAGTATCTTTATTATTATCAAATTGTTACAGGTTAGTGTTATGTATACTATCTTGCCCCGCCTATAAAAAGTCTAGGTTGCCTTTAATTTTCCAGATAACAATCGGTTTTATTCCTAAATAAGCCATATTAATTAATTGATTTAAGGTTTTTCTTTTCAATTTATTTATGTATTTAAACGTCCACTATCTTAATTATTTCAACGTAGAAAAAGGATTATTTTAAATCAAGCTTCTTGCCAAACTTTTATAAAGATTTAGTATAATATTAAATTATGATAGTGTTAGGTGTTAGTTGATCTCACGAAAATTTTCTAAACGTGGCTACAATTATATATACGAGTAAGTATATTTGAGGCGAATCATTCCCGCGATGATAAAATCTATTGTTTGTTTCAACCACATTTAACAATTAACATCTTAAAATCGGATTTAAATTCTCTCTGCTTTTAAAATTGGGAATTATCTCTAAATTATGTAGGATGCAGATTTTCATAATCTACGCAGATCGGAATAAGTCAGTGTCAAGGAAGTGTCCGGACACTCGCTTTTTATTTAAAATACTCCCCCGTACGAGTGAATTAAATCTCGATGCCAATGCTACTGAATTTCTTAATTTGTGATAAAAAAAAGTTAAAAGCTATTAGACGTACTGCTAAATAAAAACGTTATAAACAAACACGCATATCTAGGAAAGAATGAAAAATATTTCAAGCAAAAATCTATTTATAGGAACAGTCTCATTTACATTACCCTTTGTACTTAGTAGGTTTTCACTATTCTTCACTGATTGGAAGAAAGAGCTAAAAATTTGATATCGCGAGGCAATAGTCAAGTATATGCAATATATGCTGTCAAATGACTACAGTTCAACACTGATATGTGATTGAGTAAAAATATGAAATGTGTGAAAAGTACGTTTTTAGAATGCATGATTTCTTTACATCCTGCATCATAATAGTAATATAAGACATGACATCGGATTTAGTAAACTTCTATAGCGTTAATATCTATTAATATTAACTATGCGAAAACTTTTTTTTTATGAAAATAAGATTATAGGCTGCGTACACCTCAGACAAAACTTTGAATATTTAATATTTTGCGATTTAGTTTCAATAATCCGGTTTGCTGTATCAGGTTACTCCTTTTTTTTAACAACCCATTTAGTTGATGGAAGTGCGTAAACCTTTTATCCGTGAAAACGCTCTAATAAAATAACTCACGATGCACTTAATACGCACAAAAGCTAGCTTCGGTACATAACACAATGACTGTAATAAGGTGTTATTACAGAATAAATGAATCACTTATACAAAACGAAAGAATTGTAGTTTGTTTTCTATTTAATTAAATATAACTATCACATTTAACATTCGCTCCGCATAATAAATCAAGGAAAGCCCTTATAAAACAACAATATGTGTTCACTTCGTTACCACTCGGTTGTAAGATAAATTTTATGATAAAGCAGAAAATAAACTGTTTGATTAAACCACATTGCAATTAACAATGGTACGTGGAATTAATAGTGGATGTGTTCCAATACTGCCTTAGGCTGTTTGTTCGTAATGGCTAATGGAGTCTGTGCATTTTAATTACAAATTGATGTCTGCTTTGAGCGGTGTGCAATTTTACTGATTGTTTTATACGCAAAACTACTTATTATTGCCTATTAAATATTTGATACCCGGTAGCTATTTACGATAATCTTCCAATCGAATAGCCAATTTATATTAACGTTTATTGAGCTTCAGTTTAAATAGACTCAAAAATTTCCACGCGATTATATTTGGTCATATGTGTGTATTATTAATAACGGTGGGTTTTTATAATCCTAATATTTATGTTAATAACGGATCGTGAAATTTGTTTCAAATAATTTACCTTTTAGTCGGCATGAAAGCATTTAGATGTTAAGTAAAATTTAAAGGTGTTTAAATAAGTATAATGGTAAGGCATTATTGACATGGATACCGATGAAAAATACTTACTTTATCCACATTTTATGCATTTGGATAAAGCAAGTAAATACTTGTATACTATGGAAATCCATAACCTCAACTTTTTAAAGCTAAATGTATATTTAATTCTTCAAAAATTACCTTTTAGGTATGTTAAGAATGTTTTGTCCACTACGGCCTACAACTAAGAAAATCAATGGTGCTCTATAATTACTACAGCTCTAAGGAATTTTTAATATTTTTATATTGCAACTTCAAGAATTTTTAAACAAAGCTCGGGCAAGAGAAATGAGATTGTCACTGAACCGGGCTGTATGCAATAGCATTAGACTCGAGATGCGACCGTTAATACCGGTCCCAAGCAGCCCCTAGCATGACGCCATATTTAATTTGCAGAATAAATAAGTCTTAGGTTGATTAGATTACTTAGCCCTCATTGGTTTATTAGAATAGTGTGTTACATACAGTCAAGCTCGAGTCACTATTTCCCTTGCATACAAACAAAACGAATATAACAAAAAATAGCATTTCTATTCAACAAGTTAAGACCTCGAAGTATAGAATCAAAGAAGTACAAAATCAAAATGTATTTATTCAAATAGGTCTTAACAAGCTTTTTTAAATAGTCATTTTTACATGTTCTTCGTAAGAAAGCTACCAACGGCTCGGAATGCAGTTCTGTTGAGAAGAGTCGGACAGAACTTAACATTTGTTCTTTTGAAACACCGTAACAATATTTAAGTATACGATATAATAACTATTCTACCGAAACAATTCATTCTACGCATCACTAGAAACTTTTGAACAGTACCATTATATCTTTAAGTATAATTATATTTTTTAATTTGAGTTTTAAAAGAGCCTAATGTGAAATCCAAGATGGTTTGTGGAATTTTATGATAAATGCGCAGCAGCAATATATCGGATTTTTGTCAAAATATACAGTCATCTACGTCAGTTAAATGTCTATTCGGTTTTTATATATTCCCATTTGTCAAGTAGGTTGGTGGACAATGAGGTGGTTTTTTTAAACACGATGTGCCATGACTGTAATTCTGTTGGCACTTGCTGGGATTTCTAGTTGTAGGAAATATCTTCGCGCCTAAATTTCTAGTATGGTTCGTAGGATTTTGGTGCATTCATGTTTAATTACAATGAAAATTATACGTAAAGTTCGAACACGACTATTCCTTCGCATAGCTGTGTGATCTAGTCTATTCTAGTCGATATCACACAGCTCTCTGTTATGTTATAGGCTGAGAATACAAAACTCTAAGAACAGTCGAAAGTTTTACAGGGCAAATCATCTATTAAATTTTCGACAGTTTACTTACAGAACTTTACTTTTTACTGTTATAAGTTGTGGTAGACCATATCTTTGACTATTTATTTAACGAAAATCGTAAATCTACTACCAATGGTTTTCAATAGCTTTGTATACTTGCATTAAGCAAGCATTATTATCTAATCTAGAAAACGCCAATTTAACATATGTCACAGTTCACCATGTGGCTCACCATACTAAGTAAATTGAAATCAGATAGTAATATTTATAATGACGATAGTCATAATGGATTAACCCAACACACTATTTGGAATAGTCTCGAACCTTTTCCCCAAAATAAAGTACAGAACAATTAAAAATTGTCTGCATATGTATATTACGGGGCTTGACGTTATTTACATTCCACAAAATATTATTCATTAGGTCCTTCGCTGAATGCATTCGCATTTTTACAGCTTATAACGTATTCCGTTTGTCAACAAAAAATTATAAGTACCTTAATATTTTCAAAGTATTTCTGTTAGTAATTTTTTATTCATCTGGTATGAATCATGATGTTTTCGTGTACAAAATCAGTTTTTCGTACTACTGAAAAATTTAAATGTAACCAAAGGATTCGTTTAGCGCTCCATCAAACGATATAATAAAAACTCTAGTAGTGATAAAAGCTGTGAAGGCGCAAATCCAAAGAAATCCCATGCGTAAGCAGAAACTATTGTTGCTACGGTGAAAAGGGTGTTGAATGAAGACGTTGGGTTTCGAACTTATTAAGAAAAAAAGAACATCTTTTAGATGCGCGTTTAATGGACCTGAGATTGAAAACTACGAGGGAAAAGGTGTACGCCCACAACAGTGAAGAAGCTAGCAGCCATATTCCGCGTGTCAAGCGAGGCCATTTTCCATATCCTGGACGTTTTCTGGAATCCTATTGTAAAAACGTATACATTGACCATAAAAAGAATTACTGACTCGTTGTAAACGAGTCTTAGGTACAACAAATTTGTTTTATTCCTAGTGTTAATGTCATGCACGTCACACTTCCTGTGAAAGTTATTAATATTTTTGTAAACGTACAGAACATTTTCATACACGTATTGAGAAGCAACAGTCAATATGTTTATAGTCTTAAATTTTTCTCTTAATG